>JAJIBD010013944.1:0-43544 GCA_021461705.1 Cryptotis parvus
CATGATGCCCAACAGCAAAAACTAAAAAAATTCTGCTGAGGGCAGGACATCACCAAAGATTAAACTGGCTGACTGTTCTTGCTGGTGCAAATCCCCAGGGACACCATGTCCCTATGTCCCAAAGCCTATTGAGACAAAGCATTGTTTTTCTACTTATTCTAGTAAACAATCATTTCAATATTATATCTAGTTTTCTTATAAAAACACAATAAAGGGAGACAGGCGTAATAACTGCACCAAGCTTAAATATATAGGGTGAACTTTCACGGGGAGATCATGTCATACGATCCAACATATGTTCCTCCCTCAGATTGCTCATCTCCATCCCCCTCAGTTTCCTGTGTCCAATGGCAGCAGCCTTTCTTTACTCCAAGGCAAGTTTTAAGTGCTCTGCTCCCCTGAAAGGCCATTCATGGCTTGTCAGAACAAAACTGATTTCTGGCCTTGCCCTAATCTTTTGGGACAGAGCAGAACTTCTTCTAAAAGTGGCCCTGTTTTGTAGCTAGAAAAAAATATGTCCTGTGGATTCAGAGATAGTATAGAAGTTAAGGCACTTCTTTTACACAAGACCTACTCCTGTCCAAATATCCAGTAACGCATATGGTCTCCCAAACTGTCAGGAATGCTCCTAACCAAAGGCTTAGGAGTAAGCCTTGAATAGCTCTAGGTGTGATCCCTAAGTAGGGATAAAGAATTCAGCTTTTGAATATCCATACCACAAACATAGCCTTGGATAACATGGGGATGAGAAACAAAATCGAAAGCGCAATAGTAAAGAGTGCCAGATATGCCCAGATGCTCCAAAGGGGCAAACTGGCTCCTTGGTAAATTTAATACTGTGCTAAAACCATGTGAAACGCTGTGAATGTGCGTATGTATATGTGATGAGTGTGCACAGGGGGGTTTCATAAGAAATCTTATTAGGGGCACAAAAGTAACCTTAAGGATTTTTTTTGTAAAACAAAATAATTTTATTTAGGAATTGAGATTAAGTGAGCTAATGAGTGCGAAAAATAAAGACACTCAAAGAACACCATAAGTAACAAAGGAATTACACATTCCAAGTTGAGATATGGGGAATTGCAAAATGGAATGAACTTATTTGTTAACATTTGAAACTTAATGATTTGTTCTAATTATTCCTTATTTAATTCCCAAAACTACATAACTTTCCACATGTTTAGTAATATTTAGTAATACATATTCAAATAATTTATGGGTGTATACATATATGCAGAAAAGTGTACAACTGACTGTATTGCAGATGCATTTTTAATACATATGAGAAATAGAAACATGCAACCACTGTCATGCCCAATAAATAGAACCCTATAAATTCCTTAGTTATGCCTCCTAAATTCACCGCTTGATAAACATGATCATGACTACAAATGCATTTCTCTATTCATACATTTATGTAAATTTAATTATATAGCAAATATAGAATTTTTACTTTTGGTAATTAACTGATTTGACTTTCTATATGAAATCACATAGTATGCATTCAAAAGTGAGTGGGAATTGAAATGTTACTAGATATTCACTATGAAAATTTTGTTACATATATATTAAAGTGCATTTCCAGGTAGATTTTTTATTTTTTTATTATTATATCACGATGTGAAAAATGACATGATATAATTTGATATGCCAAATACCAGTAATGTATTTGATATGCCAAATAACAGTAACAATTATATTAGGTCATTCCCATGACCTGATGGAATGGTTTCAGGCTCTTTATGTTCCTGGAGCAAACAGATGCCCTTGGGCTCTACTAGTATGAGACAGGACATATGGAGATGTTACTGGTGCCTGCTCGAGCAAATCGATGATGAATGGGAAGATAGTGATAGTGATAGTGATTATATCACGATGAGATATATAATTACAAAGATGTTCATGCTTGGGTTTCAGTCATACAGTGTTCCAGTACCCATGCCTCCACCAGTGCCCATTTCCAATCACCAATGTCCCCAGATTCCTCCACTCCCCTCCCCTGCATGTCTTTATGGCAGGCTTTTTTCCCTATTTTTTCTCTCTCTCCCTTTTTCCATTTCTCTCTCCTTCTTGGTACTCTCTCTCTTCCTTCTCTTATACATTGTGGCTTGCAATACATACATTTAGAAGTTATCATGTATATCCCTTTACCTGCATTCAATGCACACTCCTAGGCTTGTATTATCATTTCCAACAATTATTAGTACACTGGAGGCCTTGTCAGTGGGTGGAATCCACTGCAACTCTTTGGAAGTCAGAGGTTAGGTAAGACAGAGATGTCAACCTAAATATGTGTTTTATTGTCCTTTTTTGTCATATTATTTCTATTTTATAGTGTTTATTATTATATTACTACTACATTTCCTAAATATTAGGCTTGTGCTACCTACAAATTTCCTTCCCTAGAGTATACTCTAATGTGTGCTAAAAATAATTGTTAAGATATTGACACAAGTCTTACTTTTCTATCATTATTTTTAAAGACTAATTTTATTTTTAAATCTACTCCAATTTATTAACATCTTTCAGAAACTCTTTTTACCAATCCAGTTCTGTTACTCTGTGATAACAATATTAAAAATCTTATCAAAAAAAAAAAATCATTTCAGCCCATGTTATAGATAATTGGATCAATATACATATTTATATATAAGAATTATTGAAAGACAGCTGTCTCCTGTGGGGATGGAGACTGTGAGATACAGTCTCATCAGTGGGACATGACTGAAACTGCACTCTCACACTACACAGGAACACCTTGAGACCCTTCTGCCATGGCCAGGTCTAGTCATTCCATGTCTGGCCCCCTGCACATGCCGCTGTTAATTTCCTAAGGTTGATCTACAGGTAAAGATTTAACCGTGAAATGTATTTGTGGATAGCATATGAAGTAACTAGATGTTTTGTAGTTAATAATGGAGTTGCTTTGTAGTTGACAATGATGAAATGTTCCCTATAAGATTTTTGTTTGAAAGCATATACAAGTCCTCAATGTGAGAAATAAAGTCACTATATGCATGATGGACATGCAGTCTCTTCATTCTAGTAGGGGTGTACCATACTGGGTCTAGCGTCCACTAGAGATGTTGCAAGGATAATAAAAATGTAAAACAAGTATACAAAGAAATAGAAAATAAACTGCAAAATTTGTTCAGTTATATATTTTAAGTTCAACTATAAAACATATGATAGTTTATCCTTGTCATTTCATAGGTAGGTTTTAAAAAATATAAATAGAAGAAATGTATTTAACACAGAAACATTAGTTAATTGAACAGAAATATAGTTCTGTAAATTGTATTGGATTAGTAGATAAAATTCTGAAGAGGTTTACTGTAAGACAAAAAAAACAGTTTTGTAAGATTGAGAATTATATGTCAATTGATAACTTTAATTGACACTGGACATCCCGTTATTCATCGATTTGCTCGAGCGGGCGCCAGTAACATTTCCATAAGACCCTATCACATGCCAGTGTAGTCCATGGCACTTGGTTGATTCAGGAATACAAAGAGCCTCAAACCGTTTGTTCAGGGTCTTGAAAAGGAAGTCTGACCATCTTGTAGGTGGGGCGGCCACGTGATCTTTTGACATCCCGTGGGATCCAGTTGGTAACTGCTCTAGTCCAGCAGTCGTCTCCAAATCGCATTACATGTCCAGCCCATCTGATTTTCAATGCCTTGGCAAACGAGACAACGTCCCTGACTCTGGAACAACGATGGAGGTCAAAGATCAGGATTCCATCTTTCAGTTGAGTGAGGCGAGATATTCCAAGTATAGCTCTTTCGATTACACTTTGGGAGACCTGAATAGCACACTCATCCCTGCATTTGTAGGGCCCAGGTCTCTGAGGCGTATGTTAGAGCAGGGAGAATGGTGGAATTGAAGAGATGTGCCCTGAGCCAGAGGTTCTTTGACTTTTTAGCTATTTCTTCAATGCTTTGGAAGGCATTCCATGTTGCTTTTTCCTCCTGCACAGCTCAGGTTTTAGGTCGTTCATCATGTTGACTTCTCGACCTAGGTACACCTAACTGTTGCATTCAGAGATGTTTGTTCCATTGAGAGTGAATGGGGCCTCTGGAATTAGTTCATTTTTCATGAACATAGTTTTATTGAGATTCAGTGTAGACCTATCTTTCCCATTCTTGGTCAAATTCAGCCAGCATTTGTGCCACTTGGCTAATGTTTGGTGTTATTAGAATGATGTCATCAGTGAAGAGGTGGTGTTGTAGTTGCCAACAGTCTATCTTCACTCTCATTCCTTCCCATTCTAATTGTCGCATGATGTTCTCGAGGGTGGCACTGAAGAGTTTTGGTGAAATGGTATCACCCTGCTGAATCCCTCTTTTGACATCGATGATCACTTCCCTGTAGAATGGTGAGATCCTGGTGGAGAATCCATAATACAGATCATGAAGGATCTTGATGCATTGGGTTTGAACGTCCTGTTTGACTAGGGCTTTGATGACCCTTTCAGTCTCCACAGAATCAAAGACTTTCTTTAAATCAATGAATGTGAGACAGAGTAGCATCTTGAACTCCCTACAAGCTTCAATGAGCTTGGTTATCGTGTGGATATGGTTGATTGTTCTGAATCCTTTCATAAGCAAGTTTGCTTTCATGTTTGTCCTTCATCTAATGTTCTGCCAATCCTGTTCAGGATGACTTGAGTGAACAGCTTTAGATGACAAACATCAGGCAGATGGGGCGATAGTTGCCAATGTTGTGGATGTCTCCCTTCTTGAACAGTAGAACTGTCCTGCTGGTTTACCATTGGGAGGGCCCCTTGCATTCAGACAGGTAGTGCGTGAAGAGCCAAACCAGTGTATTGATGAGTACAGAAGGCAGATTCTTCAGGTGTTCGGGTCTGATTTTTGTCTGGTCCTGGTGCTCTTCCCTTCTTTACCGATAAAATGGCATGTCAGATTTCAGAAGGAAAATGTTGGGAACAACTTATCTATCCTGTGGAATTTTGTATGTGGGCAGCTGGGCGTGGCTATCAAAGAAATCTGAGTACAAGTCATAGATAATCTTCTCCCTTGCCTTTATGGAAGATGTGATAGTCCATCAGGATGTTGGAGGGCAGTCATCTTGGTCTTATAGTCAATTACTATGAACTAAATATAAAATTTCATCTTATACATCATCACTTTTCAGTGCCACCCTCGAGAACATCATGCGACAGTTAGAATGGGAAGGAATGGGAGTGAAGATAGGCGGTCAGCAACTACACCACCTCCGCTTCCCTGATGACATTGTTCTAATAACACCAAACATTAGCTAATTGGCACAAATGCTATCTGACTTTGACTGAGAATGTGGAAAGATAGGGTCTGTAGCTGAATCTCAACAAAACTATGTTCATGAGAAATGAACTAGTTCCAGAGGCCCCATTCACTCTCAATGGAACAAACATCTCTGAATGCAGCAGTTATGTGTACCTAAGTTGAGAAGTCAACATGATGAACGACCTAAAACCTGAGCTGCACAGGAGGAAGAGAGCAGTATGGAATGCCTTCAAAAAGCATCAAAGAAATAGCTAAAAAAGACAAAAGAACCTCCTGGTCCGGGCACATCTCTTCGAATCCACCATTCTCCCTGCACTAACATACACCTCAGAGACCTGTGCCCTACTAAAGCAGGATGAGAATGCTATTCGGGTCTCCCAAAGAGTAATCGAAAGAGCTATGCTTGGAATATTATGCCTCACTCAAGTGAAAGAAGGAATCCGGGCTCCAACCTCCATTGCTCTTACAGAGTCAGGGATGCTGTCTCGTTTGCCAAGGCATTGGAAAATCAGATGGGCTGGACATGTAATGCGATTTGGAGATGACTGCTGGACTAGAGCCGTTACTGACTGGATCCCATGGTGTGTCAAAAGATCACGTGGCTGCCCACTTACAAGATGGCCAGACTTCTTCGTCAAGACCCTGAGCAAACGGTTTGAGGCTCTTTGTATTCCTGAAACAACCAGATGCCATTGGGCTACACTGGCATGTGATAGGGTCAAATGAAAATGTTACTGGTGTCCGCTTGAGAAAATTGATTAATAATGGGATGTCAAGTGATCAAGTGATCAAATGATACATCATCAAATATAATTTTATAATAAAAATTGTTATGACAGATGACATACAGAAACAGGCTTCAATAGCAATCTTTTCTGCATTCTTGATTTCTGCATCCTTGGTAGATATTACTGAAGTAAGATTGACACAAATGTTGACATTTTTGGAAAAGGAAAAAGCAGAACTATATAACAGTATAAAGTAGTTATTTATAAATGATATAAAGAACATGAGACATTTAGTTGAGGAGTTTAATACAATGATATATTTAAGCTGATTAAAGTTACTTCTGACAGATGTGAAGTGTTAAGGGAAAGTAACCAACCAAACTCAAAATGCCAGTTTAATTAATGCAACAGTTTATCTTTATATTTCATCTTGCCTGTATCTTGTGGCACTATTATAGCAAATGCAAATAAATCTGCAAATATACTTATTTTAAAGCTAAAAAATTACTCCATCATTTTGTTTCTATTCAAAGGTTTTCTCGTTCATCAAACATAAGGTGACAAGTTCTACAGAAGCATGTGTTAATTAATTATTTCTACCTGAGTGACTTGTCATTTACAATAGAGACTGAATCTAAATATCACTTAATTCCATTTTAGTTGCAGGAGTATTTATTTGATATTGACATTAATTTTTGGTGCAATTTAAGAGATAATTTCAAGGAAATAAAAGCACTTAGATCACAGGCACTCTAGAGAAATGCTACAATTATGGATAAAATTAGATATGTATTGAATTTTATATTTATTTTACCTAGATAGCAAAAGAACTATATAAATAGAAACTATTGCCCAAAGAAATAATAAAATTACTTTCTCTACTGTTGTGGATTTAATATATATTTAACTGGGATAAATCAGAAATAAAATAATAAAATATAATTGAAGGCACTAATAATTTAGTTCATAGAAATTAAAACCAACTGAGGCACTATCCTAAAAATTCTTTTAGAAAAAATGTTTTACTAATATAAGCTGTTAAAAATTACAAGTGTAATGATATAATTGTCTTTATTAAACAATTCATCAGGGTCAGAGCTATAGCACAGAAGGTAGGGCATTTACTTTGCACCAGCCGACCTGCTTCTGTCCATGGTATCCCATATGGCCCACAGAGCACAGCTAGGAGTAATTCCTACTGAAAAGCCAGAAGTAACCCATGAGTGTCACCAGGTGTGACCCAAAAAGCAAAAGTAAATAAATACATAAATAAAAATAAACGATTCATCAATTCGGCAACAATTTACCTAGAGAGTAGAATGGCCTACAATGGCTAATAAAATATGTATCGTTTGCTTTGTATAAACTAGGGGGAAATAAGGATGAAAAGGAAAAATACATTTTGATAAAGTAACCTAGTCTCAGTGGGAATTTTTTTTGGGTCACACCTGGCAATGCTCAGGGGTTACTCCTGGCTCTGCACTCAAGAATTAGTCCTGGCCGTGCTCAGGGGTCCATATGGGATACTGGGGATGGAGCCACATGCAAACACTCTACCCACTGGACTATTGCTCTGACCCATCAGAGGGAAATTTTATACATCTTACCATACAAGTTATTCATTGTTGTTGACCAGAAGCCCCAGAGTTATTGGCTTAAGATTACACTTTTGGTTTAGTCTGAAACTTTAATTAGTTACATATTATGTCTGGGTGACTACCATAAAATACTCCATCTTGAGCATAATATTTTTCTATTTTTGACAAAAACACAGCTTAATTTGGCTTTACTTACAATGTTAACTTGACATGTGTAAATTTTGTTCATACTTTGAAATCATAATTATTAGATATTTAATAATCATCGAATAATTAAGTTATTGTCTTATTTCTATATAAGATGCTTTCTAGCAGTATGCTCCTCATCGCAGTTCTATGCTTAGACCTGAGTGCTTCTTATTTTCACACAGTCTAGTTTGAATTAAGCACATATTGACTATAATGTAGCACATATTGACACAAATGTAGATACCCCGGACAGAGCAGATACCAACTCTCCCCATTGAAAACCCTGCTCTCCAATGACCACAAAAAGCAACTTTTTTCCCAAGTCCACCATCCGATTAGAGCCTCAGAAGAACCCAGAGGAACCCCCACACCATGCTGGCAGCAATCTTCATAATCCATGCTCCACAGCTCTTCAGATCTCCACACAAGAGATTAAGTCAATCTAAAGCCCTGCTCGTCTGAGACCCAGCCTAAAAAGGACCCACAGTCCAGAGACCTGCCCTTCAGAGGAGAGTATTTAGAGCCCAGGCATGCTTGGGCTACAAATGCAGATATACCAGGCAGAGCAGATACCAGCTCACCCTGTTGTACAAGGCTGCATAGAGACCATGCAATTTATCTCTATACCCCTCTCAGAGAGCCCTGCAAGCTACTGAGAATATACCATCCATACAGCAAACCTGTCAAGCTATCCAATGCATATTCAATATGCCAAAACCAGTAATAAAAATTTTTATTTTCCCAACCCTGAAAGAGCCCTTAATACAGCAGCACTAAGAAGGACGAACAAGGATTGCCTGATAAAATTTCAGGGCCAAACTAGGCTGTAAAAATTAAGGACTAAAATGACTGTCTGTAGTTTCAATGCACGTATGCAGGCATCGGAAACATATATCAAGGGACTGATAGTGCAAGCACAAAAAATCAAGAACGACATCATTGGTCTGACTGAGACGAGAAGACATAAATTGTATCACTCTGTATTTGATACTGGAGAAGAACTCTTCCTAGGAACATGTGATGAAAAAAGGCATTAGTGGCATTGTTGTCCTTGTCAACATGAACATGGCCATGAACGTTGATTCATTTGAATGCTTAACAAGCAGAACAGGACAATTACACTTGAAGAGATGTGGCCCACTGTCAGCAATTTCTATCTTCGTTGTCTACACACAAACATCATCATAAAAGGAACATGAAATTGAGAAATTCTACATGGAACTGGAGGAATTTTATAAAAAAGAACACACCTAAAAGGTCTTAGTCAGTGATTATAATGCCAAGATAGGAATGAGAAGATTGGACAAAGAACTCCACATCAGAAGACATTGCCTAGAATGGAATGAACAGGGTGAGAGACTATCTGAGTTCATCATGTCCACCAAGACCATTCATGGGAACTCAGAGTTCCAGAAGGCTGAAGCGAAAGTTGGACATAGGAATCTCCTGGTGGACAGTTCCCCAATGAAATTGAGCACATCATCTTCAACAAAGGTTTTGCCTGACAGATGTCGCTAATGTCCCAAAATTACAAACAGGATCAGACCAACTTCTCCTACATGCAAAATTCTACTTCACTTAACAGGGAGAAAAGGCTGCAAGGTTTAAGAAGAGAACTACCAGAATGACCACAAACTGGGAACACTTTGGCACCATTGCGGCAACATGGGAAGATGCTATCATTGACGACATCGATGAAATACAATCGACTAATTCAGCACCTCCATGATTGTGCAAAGAATGCCGATAGAGAAAGACACAAAAGGATTCTGTCTTCAAAATCTGTCGAGCTCATTTGCCAACGTGGTCAGGGGCGAGCCTCAGGAGAAGAGAGGCAAAAGGATACACATGACAACCTTTTAATGTATGTTCTGTAATCCATAGTCTGGAAGGGAAGGAAAAGAGAAAGAGAGAGAAAGGGAAAGAAATAAAGAACCTGCCATGGAGGTGGGCTGGGGAAGGGGGAGGGAACCGAGGGACATTGGTGGTGGGAGATGGGCACTGGTGGAGGAACGGGTGCTGGAACACTGTATGAACAAAACCCAAATATGAACTTTTTAATTGTATATCTTTTTATTTGTATATCTCACTGTGGTATAATAAAATACTTTAAAAAAACAAAGAATGCAAAGCAGTGCAGAGAAGCGATAAAGGAAGACCTCAAAGAGTGAAGAGTAGAAGTGCTGGAGGATGCAGTGGAATCCAGGAAAAGCATTTGCAACGCCCACCTGTCCTTCGCCAACTATAAGACAAAAATGACTGCCCTCCGATGCCCTGATGGATCTATCACATCTTCCAGAAAGGAAATGGAGAAGATTATCCGTGACTTCTACTCAGATCTCTTTGATAGCCATGTCCACCTAAACACATACCAAAATCTGTAGGATGGATATGTCAACCCAACATTCTCCCTTCTAAAATCTGACATGCTATTTCATCACAAAAGAAAGGAACAGCACCAGGCCCAGACAAAATCAAACCTGAACACCTGAAGAATCAGCCATCAGTACTCATTAATACACTAGCTTGGCTCTTCACATGCTACCTATCTGAATGTAACATACGCTCCCAATGGAAAATGAGCAGGACAGTTCTACCGTTCAAGAAGGGAAATATTTATGACATTGGCAACTATGCCCCAATCTGCTTGTTGTCCATCATCTACAAACTGTTCACTCCAGTCATCCTGAACAGGATTGGCAGAACATTAGATGAAGGACAACCATTCGAGCAAGCAGGCTTCTGAAAAGGATTCAGCACATTCGACCATATCCACCACGATAACCAAGCTCATTGAAGTTTATAGAGAATTCAAGATGCCACTCTGTCTCACGTTCATTGATTTAAAGAAAGCCTTTGATTCTGTGGAGAACGAAGTGGTCATCAAAGCCCTATCCAAAAGGGCATTCAAACCCAACATATAAAACCCTTTGTGAGCTATATTATGGTTTCACCACCAGGATCACACCATTATACAAGGAAGGGATCATCGATGTCATTTTGCCAAAACTATTCAGCGCCACTGTTGAGAACATCATGTAACAATTAGAATGGGAAGGAATGGGAGTAAAGATAGACAGCCGACAATACACCACCTATGCTTCACTGATGACATCGTTCTAACAACATCAAACATCAGCCAAGCAGCACAAATGCTGGCTGACTTTGACTGGGAATGTGGAAAGAGGGGTCTACAGCTGAATCTCAACAAAATTATGTTCATGAAAAATGAACTAATTCCAGAGACCCCATTCACTCTCAATGGAATAAACATCTCTGAATGTAACAGCTATGTGTACCTAGGTCGAGAAGTCAACATGATGAATGACCTAAAACCTGAGCTGCACAGGAGGAAAAGAGCGGCATGGACTGCTTTCAAAAACATTGAAGAAATAGATAAAAAACAAAAAACCTCCAGCTCTGGGCACATCTCTTCAACCCCACTGTTCTCCCTGTATTAACATACGCCTCAGAGACCTGGGCCCTACGAAAGCAGGATGAGAATGCTATTCGGGTCTCCCAAAGAGGAATCGAAAGAGCTATACTTGGAATATCACACCTCACTCAAGTGAAAGAAGGAATCGGAGCTCCGACCCTCCGTCTCTGTTCCAGAGTCAGGGATGATGTTGCGTTTGCCAAGGCATTGAAAATCAGATGGGCTGGACATGTAATGCAATTTGGAGATGACCGCTGGACTAGAGCAGTTACTGAGTGGGTCACACAGGATGTCAAAAGATCACGTGGCCGCCTACCTACAAGATGGTCAGACTTCTACATCAAGACCCTGAACAAACAGCTTGAGGCTCTTCGTATCCCTGAAGCAAGCAGATGCCATTGGGCTACACTGGCACTTGATAAGGTCAAATGGAAATGTTACTGGCGCCTGCTCAAGGAAATCGATGGACAATAGAATGTCAAATGATCTTGTGATCTAATGACTACACTGTGGTTTGAAACAAACACATAATTACTAATTGCTCCTTTAGTCTTTCATTAGTTTTTCTATGCCTGTTTTGAAATTTTGAAAAATTAGATTATAAGGTCAATCTGGAATTCAAAGTTTACTACCAGTTATGAATAATTACTCAAAGATATTGGAAAATCATATGGTTCCAGTTATTTTTCTAAGCTTTAGAAATACAGAGTCAAAAAACAGAAGGTCAAGACTGGAATGAAGGCATAGTAGGTTGTGTTATTACCTTGCATGCGGGTGACTCAGATTTGATTCTTGGTACCCCAATGCAAAGCCAGGGTTAATCCCTGAGAACAGTCAGGTATGCTATGAAGAAAAATGCAATGCCGGACGAAAGATACTATGGTCTAAAATAAATTCATATTAAGTGATAAATGCTGTGATGAGAATATTTATGGAATTGTGATGAGTACAAGTGAAGAATATTTAGAATATATATATAATAACTGCTGCTGCTGCTTTTCATAGCAGCAGTTTTTTTCAATCCAGCTTAGGTATGCTGAACCAGAGACTCTCAGACATGGGGCAGAGCTGCTACTTGCTCTCCCTCTGCCCAGCCGCTCATGAGGTACCCGGGAGGCATGGCAGGTTCTAGCCCTGGCCTGCCACCCCAGCAGAGCCCCATAACAAGCCTGACGATGCCACCTACTCCATGGGGCCGCCATTTTCCACATCCGGACTTCCCTCTCATCACAACTCCACCCAGTAGACCAGACTATCACAGCCTGGATCAGCGACACCCACCCTCCAGCAGTTTTTTTTCAAGTCGGCCCAGGTATGCTGAACCAGAGACTCTCAGACATGGGGCACAGCTGCTACTTGCTCTCCCTGTGCCCAGCCACTCATGAGGCACCCAAGAGGCATTGCGGGTTCTAGCCCTGGCCTGCCACCCCAGCAGATTCTCATAACAGATGATGCTCCCTTACTCCATGGGGGCCCCCATTTCTCATCTGGACTTCCCCTCATCAGAACTCCACCCAGCAGACCAGCCTATCACATCCCAGCTGTGCGATTCATCAATAAATGCTTTATTTAGAGGTGACTACAAGAGTATGCCACCCACACAGCAAGCCTGGCAAGCTGCTCATGTCGTATTTCATATGCCAAATACCAGTAACTTTTATATTAGGTCATTCCCATGACCTAATATAATGGTTTGAGGCTCTTTATTTTCCTGGAGCAAGTGGATGCCTTTGGGTTCTACTAGCATGAGACAGGACATATGGAGATATTACTGGTGCCCACTCTAGAAAATAGGTAGATAGATCGAAGATAGATAGATGATAGATAGATAGATAGATAGATAGATAGATAGATAGATAGATAGATAGATAGATAGATAGATAGATAGATAGATAGATAGATAGATAGATAGATAGATAGATAGATAGATAGATAGATAGATAGATAGATAGATAGATAGATAGATAGATAGATAGATGATAGATAGATAGATAGATGATAGATAGATAGATAGATAGATAGATAGATAGATAGATAGATGATAGATAGATAGATAGATAGATAGATAGATAGATAGATAGATAGATAGATAGATAGATAGATAGATAGATAGATAGATAGATAGATAGATAGATAGATAGATAGATAGATAGATAGATAGATAGATAGATAGATAGATAGATAGATAGACAGACAGATAGACAGATAGATAGATAGATAGAATAAATCCATTCCAAGCATGAATTATTACCCTGACATTATATTCATCCAAAGACTTTGTTGAGTTAAAGTCATAAGCAAATAGTAGGATCGTATATGCCAGCCTTCATAAGAAGGAAGGTATAGAAAAAAAATTTTAAAAAGTTTCTCTAATTTAAATGCAAAAGAAACAGATTGTTAAGAGAAAATCATTTGGATTTTAACCATTTGTTGAGTACATATAGCATGAGCACCTTGACCTTTCTACTTTCTCTTTGACTTTGGATTTGACTAAGGATTCTTAAATATGATAGCAACAGCAGGAGCAAAAGTTAAGTGAATCAAATTTTAAACTCAAGTAATTCCTAAGTAATAATAAAAAGGTAAAATGATAATCCACAGAACTGAAAGAAACATTAACAAATGTAGCACAAGTGTTTTTAACTATCTGATTAAGAATTTGTGTCTAGAACATCTAAACGGCACTTATAACTCATTACAATAAAATTCCTGACTCAATTAAAAAAAACTTGTGTGTCATAACTGGCATTTTTGCAAAAAAATATGAACAACATATAAACATAAACACATGGTCAGCAAAATAAATGAAAAGATTCTTAAGATCGAAAATTAGTTTTCCCCCCTTTGGTATATACCACACCTGCCATGATCAGGATTTACTCCTGGTTCTGCACTCATGAATTCATAAACAGTGCATAGGCCCAGCTGCAGTGGAAGAGTCCTAGTCCCCTCCTGAACATTGCCAGGTTAGTGTGTGTAGCCTCTAGCTTTGCCTCAGCTTCAAAAAATTGCATGTTTCAAATGCGCCCTCTTAGAACTGCATGGATGACCAAAATATATATAAATGAATTTAGGGGTGGGAAAAGGAGAAGGTAAAGATTATATATTATAACTGTCTGAAAATGATATAATGAATGGAATTTTATAGTATTTATACTAAAAGTACCATGGGTCATTTACCGATACCATTTCAATAAAAAATTGTTTTTTGTTTTGAACTCTTCCCAGATTATAATCTAGATTTTGACTTACTATTTGAAAGTTAATTTTTTGATAATGACTGGATTTTTTCAAATGCGCCTCCTATATTTTTCCTCAAAGTAACATCTGATGAAGATATTTAAAATCTTTAAGTGGTTGATTTCTATAGAGAGACCAATATATTAAATATATCTAAATTTATTTAGATATATTAAATATACTCTAAACTTATTGGTAATCAATTAATATTAAATGTAAGTACATATATTTGAACACATATTATTATGCAAAATATGATGCAGACCAGCCTATCACAGCTCGGCTCATCGAGATCCAACGATCCAGTTTAGGCATCCTGATTAAGAGACTCACAGACATGGGGCAGAGCTGCTACTGGCTCTCCCTGTGCCCAGCCGCTCACGAGGCTCCCAGGAGATATGGCAGGTTCTAGCCCTGGCCCGCCACCCCAGCAGAGCCTTGAAACAAGTCAGACGACCCCTTCACTCCATGAGAGACTCTATTTTCCACATTAGGACTTCCCTCTCATCAGAACTGCACCCAGCCAACCAGCCTATTACAGCCTAGCTCATCGAGATCCACCCTGCAGCAGTCTTTTTTAAAATCCGGCTCAGGTATACTGATCCAGAGACTGACAGATATGGAGCAGAGCTGCTACTGGCTCTCCCTGTGCCCAGCGCTCACGAGGCACCCAGGAGATATGGCAGATTCCAGCCCTGGCTCACCACCCCAGCAGAGCCTTACAACAAGCCAGACGACCCCCCCACTCCATGAGGGCCTCCATTTTCCACATCTGGAATTCCCTCCCGTCAGAACTCCACCCAGCAGAAGAGATGATCAGAAGCCCAGTACATTAATAAATGCTGGATTTAGAGACGACTACAAGAGTATGCTACCCGCATGGCAGAGCCTGGCAAGCTGCCCGTGTCGTATTTGGTATGGCAAATACCAGTAACAATTTTAGACCTCATTCCCATGACCTGATGGAATGGTTTGAGGCTCTTTATGTTCCTGGAGCAAGCAGATGCCATTGGGCTCTACTAGCATGAGAAAGGACATATGGAGATGTTACTGGTGCCCGCTTGAGCCAATCAATGATGAACAGGAAAACAGTGAACAGTGATGCAAAATATTCTTGATTTTTTTTTACTTTTTGGATCACACCTGGCAATGCCCAGCTCTTCAATCAGAAATTACCCCTGGCAGTGCTGAGAGGACCGTGCTCTTCACTAAGAAATTACTCCTAGAAGTGCTCAGAGGACCATATGGGATTCTGGGGATTGAATCCAGCTTGGCTGCTTTCAACAAATGCCTTACCCACTGTACTATTGGTCTTGCCTAACTTGAAATAAAATTTATCATTCTTCGTTCCATGGTCTATTCAAACCTGTCTTTTTTACGCTATCACTCTGTTTTATTTTCTATTAGCTCATTTGCTCTGCACCTGAGAGGCTAGATATAAACTGTTAAATATCAGTATAAACAATGTTCATTGGGACCTGAGATTTCCTGCAATATCTTGTGAACTTTGCCACAAACAACCACTCTACTCTTTATCAATTGTACCATTTTTACTATTGCTTTTGAAATATAGATTAAGCAAAGAGGATATGTGCTAC
Organism: Cryptotis parvus; assembly: GCA_021461705.1. NCBI lineage: Eukaryota > Metazoa > Chordata > Mammalia > Eulipotyphla > Soricidae > Cryptotis > Cryptotis parvus. Next base: position 16,078 of record JAJIBD010013944.1, read on the forward strand.
CTATACTGAGAGTAGATTGTTTCTCCTCCCTGTGAATGAATTAATACCCAAAATCAAGAATACAAAAACAATGTTCTTTTTTGGTAGTGCAATCTACAAGTGAGACATCCTTCATATTTCTTGACTGACAACAATGTGATAGAAAGGAAGAAAGAAAGAAAGAAAGAAAGAAAGAAAGAAAGAAAGAAAGAAAGAAAGAAAGAAAGAAAGAAAGAAAGAAAGAAAGAAAGAAAGAAAGAAAGAAAGAAAGAAAGAAAGAAAGAAAGAAAGAAAGAAAGAAAGAAAGAAAGAAGAAAGAAAGAAAGAAAGAAAGAAAGAAAGAAAGAAAGAAAGAAAGAAAGAAAGAAAGGAAAGGAGGGAGGGTGGGAGGGAGGAGAGAGAGAAGAAAGAAAGAGAAGAAAGAAAGAAAGAAAGAAAGAGAAAGAAAGAAAGAAAGAAAGAGAGGAAAGAGAGAAAGAAAGAAAGAAGGAAAGAAAGAAAGAAAGAAAGAAAGAAAGAAAGAAAGAAAGAAAGAAAGAAAGAAAGAAAGAAAGAAAGAAAGAAAGAAAGAAAGAAAGAAAGAAAGAAAAAGAAAATAAACTCAAATTATATTATGCTTTTTTAGTTTTACTGAGGCTATAGTTGAATTTCAGGCTATAGTTTAGTTTTTCTTTGTTTTACTGCTTTATTCTGAATTTTGCCACAGGCAATATAGATCTTGTATCTGACTTGTCATGTTTGTCTTTCTGCCAACATTAAATATAAAAAATGTAATTTAAGTGAAACTCCTAATTATTTGCAATTCTTCATATTAAAAGGGAGTCTCAATATAGTGTTCAATGCTATAGAACAAAGTAAAGAATTATAAGTTGATTGTGCTAAATCTTAAAGATAGGTTTTTCAGATTTTTTATTAGACATTTAGAAATATCTGTATCTTCTTGAAAATTGTCTTCAAACTTAATTCTGACTTACTTTGCTTTCACTAGTCATTCTAGATACTACAGGGAAATTGTATTGCTAAGGACAAATCATTCAAATTTCAAGAGTTTCATATGTTAAAATGTATGTGAAGCATTTGTACTTAATTTAATCATTATTTTAAATACCTACATAAAATAGCATACATTACCTTACAAAATCATAACATATTTGCAAATAATACACAGTCTCAGTCTTACCTCATGTGCTTATTTTTTTTTGGTCTTCTGTAAATGGAGATAAATTTGGTTTTAATACTTATTTTCTTAAACTTTAACTTCCAAAACTCACAGAATGACCACCAAGTTAAACACAAACTTAGCCCCTGTCCTATGTTTTCAAGTTAGGATGTAGTCCTCTTAGTTTTGTGCCAGGAATTAAATAGTACATTGTATTATGTTATTACGGCATTATTACACAATCACTACTAAGTTACTTGATCACTTGATCACCTGACATCGCGTTATTCGTGGACTTGCTCGAGCAGGTGCCAGTAATGTTTCCATTTGATGCTATCACGTGCCAGTGAGCCCAATGGCATCTGCTTGCTCCAGGAATATGAAGAGCCTCAAACCGTTCAGTCTGGGTCTTGATGAAGAAATTTGACCATCTTGTAGGTGGGCGGTCACATAATCTTTTGAACATACCTGACTAGATCAGTCGGTAACTGATCTAGTCCAGCAGTCATCTACAAATTGCATTACATGTCCAGCCCATCTGATTTTCGATGCTGTGACAAACGAGACAGTGTCCCTGACTCTGGAATAGCGATGGACGTCAGAGCTCCGGATTCCTTCTTTCACTTGAGTGAGGTGTGATATTCCAAGCATAGCTCTCTTCGATTCCTCTTTTTGAGACCAAAAGCATTCTCATCTTGCTTTCTTATGTCCCAGGTCTCTGAGGCATATGTTAATGCAGTGATAATGGTGAAATCGAAGAGATGTGCCTGGAGCCTGAGGTTCTTTTGCCCTTTTAGCTATTTTTTCGATGCTCTTGAAGGCGATCCACACCCCTCTCTTCCTCCTGCACTGCTCATGTTTTAGGTCATTCATCATGTTGAGTTCTCAATTAAGGTACACATAACTGCTGTATTCAGAGATGTTTGTTCCATTGAGAGTGAATGATGCATCTGGAACTATTTCGCTTTTAATGAACATTTTTTGTTGAGATCAGCTAGAGATTTTTCTTCCCACATCATGGTCGAAGTCAGCCAGCATTTGGGCAACTTGGCTAATATTTGGTGTTATAAGATGATGTCATGAGTTAAGCGTAGGTGCTGTAGTTGCAAACCATCTATCTCAATCCCATTCTTTCCCATTCGAGACATCACATGATGCTCTTGAGTATGGTACTGGAGGAGTTATATAAAGAGGGATCACACCTTCTACAAGATCATAGCAGTGATTTTTTTTCACTTTCTGTAATAATTTATTTAAAAAAAGAAAAATAAAGCAAGAAGGGCTTATTCCCAGAGTTTACTTCAAATGAATGACCATTAATACTAGTCTCCTTGGGGATGGATGACTACTTTAATTCTGTGATTTTAATGCCAGGATAGGGCCCTAGAAGATCGGCCGAAGAACTCCACATTGGGACCCTTGGCCTAGAATGGAACGAACAGGGAGAGAGGCTGAGTTCATCATGTCCACCAAAACCATTCATGGTAACTCACAGTTCCAGAAGGCTGAATCAAAATGCTGGACATGGGAATCTCTTCGTGGACAGTTAAACAATGAAATTGACCACATCAAATTCAATTGATGGTTTTGCCTGACCAATGTAGTTGTCATCCCAAAATTCCAACAGGATCAGACCACAGTCTCCTTTGGGCAAAATTCTACTTCACAGAATGTGGAGAAAAGGCTGCGAAATATAAGAAGAGAACACCCAGAATGATCACCAACTGGGAACTGTTTGGCACCATTGAAGACATTAATGAAGAATACAAACGACTGGTTCAGCACCTTCATGATGGTGTGAAGAAAGCTGAGAGAAAGACAGAAAAGGACACCTGTCTTCAAAAACTCTCAAGGTTCTTCACCAACTTGGTAAGGTGCAAGCCTCAGGCAACCAAATGTTAATGTCCAAGCTCACAAAGCAGTGCAGAGAAGCGATAAAAGAAGACCACAAAAGATAGGAGGAGAATTACTGGCCAATGCAACAGAAGCAGGCAATAATATTCGTAATGCCACCTGTCCACTATAAGACCAAGATAACTTCTCTCCCGAAGTCCTATTGGATCTATTACATCTTCCAGAATGTCAATGGAGAAGATTATCCATGACTTCTACTTGTATCTCTTTGATAGCCACGTCCACATGCCCACGTACAAAATTCCACAATATGGATATGTCTTTCCTAAAGTTCTCCCCACTGAAATCCGACATGCCATTACATTGGTATAGAAGCCGAACATCACAACGCCCAGACAAAGTCAGACCCAAACTACTGAAAAATCTGCCATCAGTACTCATCAGTACACTTGCTTGAATCCTCACCCACTGCCTGTCTAAATGCAATGTGCCCTCCCATGGAAAACCAACAGGACAGTTCTACTGTTCAAAAAAGGGAGACAGCCAGGACATTGGCAACTATCACCCAATCTGCCTGTTCTCCATCATCTGCAAGCTGCTTACGAATCATCCTGAACAGTTTTGGCAGAACATTAGATGAAGGACAACAATGCGAGCAAGCTGGCTTCCCAAACAGGATTCGGGCGCAATCAACCATTTCCACATGGTAACCACGCTCATTGAGGTGTGTGTGGAGTTCAAGATGCCACTCTGACTCATGTTCATTGATGTAAAGAAAGCCTTTGATTCTGTTGAGAGCGAAGCTGTCATCGAAGCCCTAAACAAGCAGGAAGTTCAAACCCAATAAATCAAGATCCTTCATAAGCTGTATTACAGATTTACCACCAGGATTTCACTATTATAAAAATGAAATGATCATTGATGTCAAAAAGAGTGGTTCAGCAGGGTGATACCATTTCACCAAAAACTCTTCAGCAACACCCTCTAGAACGTCATGCAACAATTAGAATGGAAAGGAATGGGAGTGAAGACAGATGTTTGGCAACTACACTACCTCCACTTCGGTGATGATATTGTTCTAATAACACCAAACATTAGCCAAGCAGCACAAATGCTGGCTGACTTCTACCGAGAATGTGGAAAGAGGCCTACAGCTGAATCTCAACAAAATAGTGTTCAATAAAACGAACTGTTCCAACTGCACCATTCACTCTCAACAGAACAAACATCTCTGAATGTAGCAGTTATGTGTACCTAGGTTGAGAAATCAACACGATGAACGACCTAAAACCTGAGCTGTACAGGAAGAAGAGAGCAGCGTGGAAAGCCTTCAATAGCATCAAAAAATAGCTCGAAGGACAAAAGAATCTCAGGCTCTGGGAACATCTCTTCGCACTGTTCTCCCTGCATTAACATATGCCTAGATATGTGGGTTCTATGAAAGTAGGATGAGAACACTATCCGGGTCTCCAAAAGAGGAATAGAAAGAGCTATGCTGGAATATCATGCCTCACTCAAGTGAGAGAAGGAATCTGAGATCCGACCTCTGTCGAGGATCCAGAGTCAGGACGCTTTATCGCTTGCCAAATTATTGGAAATCAGATTGGCTGGACATGCAATACGACTTGGAGATGACCGTTGGACTGGAGCCATTACCACCTGGTTCCCACGGGATGTCTAGATCACATAGCTGCCTACCTAGAAGATGATCAGACTTCTTCACAAAACTCTGAACAAATGTTTTGAGTCTCCATCAAAAAGATCATACATCATGACCAAGTACGATTCATCCCGGGAATTCAAGGATGGTTCAACATTCGCAAATCTATCAACATAATACATCATATCAATAAGAGAAAACATAAAAACCATATGGTCCTATAAGTAGATGCAGAAAAAGCATTTGACAAGATCCAGCACCCATTCATGATTAAAACCCTCCAGAAAATGGGAATTGAAGGAAGCTTCCTCAAGATAGTCAAAGCCATCTACCAAAAGCCCACGGTGAGTATCATTCTCAATGGGGAAAGATTGAAAGCCTTCCCCTAAAGATCAGGAACATGACAAGGTTGCCCTCTCTCACCTCTTTTATTTAATATAGTGCTGGAAGTACTTGCCATAGCAATCAGAGAAGAAAAGGACATTAAGGGCACCCAGATAGGCAAGGAAAAATCAAGCTATCTTTATTTGCAGATGACATGATATTATACTTAGAGAACCCTAAACTCTGGACCCAAAAACTCTTAGAAACAATAGAAATGTATAGTAGAGTGGCAGGGTACAAAATCAATACCCAAAAGTCGATGGCTTTCCTATACAAAAAAAAAGAAAGAGAAGAAAGGGATATTAAGAAATCGATTCCATTCACAATTGTACCACAGAAAATCAAATACCTAGGAACTTAGCTTAACCAAGTGTGTAAAGGACCTATACAAAGAGAACTACAAGACACTGCTTCAAGAAATAAAAGAGGACACGAGGAAATGGAAACACATTCCCTGCTCAAGGATGGGGAGAATTAACATTGTCAAGATGGTAGTACTCCTAGAGCTTTGTACAGATTCAATGTGGTTCCTATAAGGATACCCATGACATTCTTTAAAGAAATTGACCAAACACTCCTGAAATTCGTATGGAATAATAAACCCCCCACGGATAGCTAAAGCAATCCTTGGGAAAAAGAAGATGGGAGGCATCACCTTTCCCAACCTCAAACTGTACTACAAAGCAGCAGTAATTAAAACACCGTGGTACTGGAATAAAAACAGACCTGTGGACCTATGGAATAGAATGAGTATCCTGACACCCACTCTCAAAGGCATGATCAGTTAATCTTTGATGAAGGTGCAAAGAGTCCAAACTGGAGTAAGGAAAGCCTCTTCAACAAATGGTGCTGGGAAAACTGGACAGCTACATGTAAAAAAATGAATTTGGACCTGTGTCTAACACCTTGCACAAAAAATCAGATCAAAATGGATTAAAGATCTCAATATCAGACCTGATTCCATAAAAGTACGTTGAAGAAAATATAGGAAACACCCCCACGACATTGAAGCTAAAGACATCTTCAAAGGTGAAACACCATTAACAAAGCAACTAGAATAAAATATAAACATATGGAACTACATGAAACTGAAGAGCTTCTGCACCTCGAAAGAAACAGTGACCAAGATAGAAAGACAGTCCACAGAATGGGAAAAGAATATTCACCCAATACCCATCTGATAAGGGGTTAATATCCAGAATATATCAGGCACTCATACAGCTATATAAGAAGAACACAGCCAACCCCATTAATAAATGGGGGAGAAGAGATGAACAGAAACTTTGACAAGGAAAGAAATTTGAATGGCCAAAAGGCATATGAAAAAATGCATATCCTCACTAATCTTCAGAGATGTGCAAATCAAAACAATAATGAGATATCACCTCACACCACAGAGACTGGCCCATATCCAAAAGGGTAAAAGCAACAAGTGCTGGCGTGGATGCGGGGAAAAGGGGACTCTCATACATTGTTGGTGGGAATGTCGACTTGTAAAACCTTTCTGGAAAACAATATGGACATTCCTCCAAAGACTAGAAATTGAGCTCCCCTTTGACCCAGCCATACCGCTCCTGGGAAGCCAAAAACACACAGCAGAAACACAATCCGCACTTTTATTTTCATAGCAGCACTATTCACAATAGCCAGAACCTGGAAACAACCAGTATGCCCGAGAACTGATGACTGGATAAAGAAACTGTGGTACATCTACAGAATGGAATACTATGCAGCTGTTAGGAAAAATGAAGTTATGAAATTTGCATATAAATGGATGGACATGGAAAGAATCATGTTGAGTGAAATTAGTAAGAAGGAAAGAGAGAGACATAGAATGACTGCATTTATTTGCATGACATAAATATACCAGGTGATCTTACCAAAAGTGGAAATTACCACAAGCGTGTGGGAGTCAGGAGGTTAGGTAAGATAGAGAAGGGAACATATGTGAATAAATGTCAAAACGTTTGATACCAACATAGAACTGAGCATTAAGTACAGGCAAAAAAATGCAAATGATGTCTTCTAAGTGTATGTAGTGCAACCCACACTGTGTAGGAGAAGGAAGAGAGAGAGAGGGAGAGAGAGAGGAGATAAAGAACCTGCCATTTAGGCAGGCCATGGGAGGGGGGAGGGAATTGGGGACATGGGTGGTGGGAGATGGACACTGGTGGAGGGCGGGGTGCTGGAACACTGTGTGACCGAAACCTCCAAATGTGAACAACGTTGTAATTGTATATCTCACGGTGGTATGATAAAATGTTAAAAAAAAATGTTTTGAGTCTCTTTGTGTTCTTGGGGAGCAAGCAGATGCCATTGGGCTACACTGCATGTGACACTGTCAAATAAAAATGTCTGCTCGAGTAATTCGACAACTAATGGGATGTCAAGTGATCAAGTGAAATATTTATTTTCTTAAACTTAAACCACACATTTGCACTATATTCTCAACAAGAGGTAATTTCTTTAATAAACTAAACTGTCTTTGAAGATTAGTGACAGGGAAGAAATAGAAAAGTCCAAAGAGGCTAGCAGACAATGTTAGAAAAAAGCATGAATGTATATAAATACTGACAATGTTTATATAGTGACAATAAAATATGGACTGTTTTGAGAAATATTTATAAAAATACATTTGGTCTTTCACTGCTCAAAATCTTTATGCATATGCACCCACAGAATATATATGCATATATATATTTATCTATATATGTATTTATATATGAGCACTACCGACCTCCCATCAATACAATTAAACAACCAGTCAATCATAAGTACTGTTTTTTTAACTAAGAATTACATATGTAGATTCACCGTAATATAATATAACACTAAGTTCACATTTTCTGAGACTTATTATGTGATTATCTAGTTTCATATATATAATTTAAAATATGTAAGTATAGCTTATGTACGAAGAATAAAAAATACTGCTTATTAATTCAGAGTTATTAACAAACTAAATTTGAAATTGATGAAATAAGGTAGCAATAAGCCAGTTAACTTTTCATGAACATTTTATGTACTTTATGTACTTGATCACTCTTCTGATACGGCATTGGTTTCAGATCACACCATATCAGAAGCATATGAACTGTCGGTTTTTTTTTCCTTGGGTCACACCCAGCAACGCTCAGGGGTTACTCTTGTCTCTTCACTCAGGGATTACTATTGCGGTGCTTGGGGGGACCCTATGGGCTGCCAGGGAATCATACCCTGGTCGACTGTGTGCAAGGCAAATGCCCTTATCCAACTCTGCTGTCACTCTGGCGCCTAGTTTTTGGTTTGAGGATCAAGTTAGACTGTTATTCTTAAACCATAGATTAAAAGTCCAGACATGTTGAACTATGGAAATAAATTCTATAGAGAAAACATTAATACATGAGTTTTTTTCTTTTTTTATAGTAGTGAACTATACCCAGCAGTCATTAGAGGCTACTCTTGGCTCTAGGCTCAGGGTTATATGTGGAGCTACTTAAGGATCAAACTTTTGATCTTGGACACAATTCAGGCAAGTCCTTTACTATCTCACTGGTCCCAGAGTATTCTTTTATATAATTTGAAACTTATATCATGAAAGTTTTCTTCCTATTTCATTTATTATTTTCTTTAATATTAATTTATTGACATAAGACAATAGAAACAATCAATTCCATATTCAGAACTTTCATTACATGAATATGTGCAAATTCATATATGCACATATGTAAATTCATGCAATTAAGAATTTAAAATATATAATATTATTTTAATTTTAAATGTAATAGTTTGTGTCTAAAAAGTGTAAAAGCTGTTTTTCTACCAAGAATCAGTCAGCTTAGATTGTGTTAAAACACAAATAAATAGAAATAAGAGTTATATTTGTGATTTAATAATAAGAATATTTTGACAGAATTAAATTTTCTGAAGTGTTATACATGTGTGATTGAATGAAGCATTATACATGTGTGATTGAATAATAATAATATTTTGAACAAAATTAAATTTTCAAAATAGTTCTTACCTAGTTGTTCATCAACAACTTAATCAAATTAATTCTATTTGTCCTTATTATGGAAATTAGTGAAACTACATAAAAATAATTCTGTTATTTTTATAAGTGGAAGACACCTGTAAAAACAAACATGCTTGTAATTCCTTAGCTTACTTTTTTAATCAGCTTACTCTATAAATGTTCTTGAAACAGGCAACAGCATAAAAAACAAGTTTCAAAATCTGTTGCAATTAGTGTTTTTTTAAATTGTTTCTAGTTTGATTGCCCTCAGTGAATCAAAAGAAGAATCAAGCTCTCACAGGAACAGTGAATACATAGATATTATGTTTAAATTCAGCATATTTTTAGAGAAGCTTCAAATGAACAAAATTACTTCACTAAATTGCTTAAATACAGCTTAATGTGAAGAAATTTTCTACTAGCTGTGGCAAGGTGAATCAGTTTCAAGTTATTCTTATGTTAAATAGCTTCTGGGACACTGGGATCCAACTTCCCTGTGGACCATCCTCTGAAGGACTGAAAGTGTGTCCTTTATTTCTTTCTAGTACAAAAAAGAATTTTTCAACAGTGGTTTTAAATAAGGGGTTTATTTTAATTTTAGCACCGATTAAGTAAGCAAGTATCATATTAGTTTCAAGGGAACAGCTTTTTAAAATTTGGTTTAAAAGTAAAGTACTTCCCAATGCTCAAGTGTTGGAATGAAAAAGAGATAGTTTAATAAATGCATATAAAATTATTCAAAGCAAATATAATAATGCAGTGATCAACATTATAGCAATTAAAATTTTATCTAAACTGTTGCTGATGACAAAATAAAGCACATTCATTTTCTCTTGTTATTGCTGTTTTTTATTTAAGCTCATGCCTTTGTACTTACATAGTAGCAGCAGGGTATTTTCAACATTTTTCATGTATATTTGTTGTGAGCAGATGAAAGCTAAAATCAATTTCTTTAGCTTAATATGCTAGATTGTGATTCATGTCTCTTATTTCATATGGCCTCCTGAGCCATGTCAGAATTGATTTCTGAGCGTAGAGAGCCAGGAGCAAGCCCTGAGCACCACTGAATGAGGTAGCCCCTAGTGCCTCAAAAACACCAAAAAAACACACAAATGCTCCTGTCCATGAAGTCATCTTCTCAGTTGGAATTCTCTAAATTACTAATATTAAGTGATAAGAGTGATTCAGGTTACTCCAGGTTTCCTATAAAATGGTACATAAATGATAACATTTCACCGGTTTAAGGAAATACTAATGGGTAAGCTAGTGTAGATTAATGAAACCTTGAATGCCTAGACTATGGAATTTCAACTGAATCCATCTCCATTTTAATCACTTTTACAAAAGTTATATATGAAATTGATTACTGTTCTTTTTTAATATTATCATTCAGTCTCAACTAACTCAGTTTAAAATACATAGAATACAGAATCAGGGTAAAAGTTGAACCTGATTTTTTCAAGTATTATGGTTAGGCTAGTAAAGTTAGACACATAATACTGAAACTTTTCCTTGCAATAAGTGTTTATAGGTACATTCATTCGGAAGAAATAAATGAAGTAATGTTTTGTCAACAATATTTCATCATATCTCAAACACATAAATATTATATATTTGTTAAAAATGTTTTCATTTATTCTCAAGGGAAAATTAGTAAGCAGCTGTTAAATTATTAAAGTGGTTTGAATATATCAAGATATACTTTCCAATAGCATTGGCATGATGTTTCTTATATACTACTTAAATGAGATTTAAACACAAAAGAAATATATTCTGGAAGGAAAACTCACACATTCCCTTGTAATACAAATGATCGTAAAGTTGATGCACTTTAAACAGTCAAGGTTTGTTTGAGGAGCTCCCATAGACTTATCATGATTTAATCATTTCCAGTGTTGTTGGTTATATAGAATATCTATTATCATTGATTATTTATAAAGTACAACACAAACTCAAAAATTATTTATAAACATGCAAATATGAAATTTCAAGAGTTGAGTTTTATTATAAACCATTACTAAAAGCAATAATGTATGCTTAAATAGAAAAAGAAATTCTGTGTTGACTAAATTTTGTTTTGATGTGGCATGGAATTGAAAATCTCATCTTCAAAAAAAGCATTTCAAACAATTACATCGTCCATGATGATGTACTGCAAATAATGATAGATTTTTACATAGGGATAAAAATTACAAATCTATCAATGTAAAAATATATTTAGTTTTAAATAAATGTATTGCACAAAATAAAATATTTTCAAAGCAGAATAAAATATATTCTCAATTACATTCAAAATATGTTAATTATAAAAATCATATTTATACAATATTATGCTATAAATAGTATTTTTTTTTTTACTTTATTGGGTCACACCAGGCAATGCTCAGGGGGTTTCTCCTGGCTCCGCACTCAGGAATTACTCCTGGCAGTGCTTGGGGGAACATATGGGATGCGGGGATTAACCTGGGCATGCATGGGCCAGCCGCATGCAAGGCAAATGCCCTATCTGCTGGACTATTGCCTCCAACCCTGTTTTTTTCTTAAAACAAATTTTCCTTTATTGTCAAAGGATAGATGAAAGTAATTTTATTTTATGGGGCATGAATCAGTGATAAATCCTCATGGTGTCCCTAAGTTTGACTTTTGTGCTCCAATTTTATTCAATCAATAATTATTCAAATAGAAGTTTGTGGGAGTCATATAAAAGTAGAAGACAGAGGCTGACAATGGAAAATAATGACAGAATAACAGTCACTGTCTCTGTCACTTCCCCGTTCATCATCGATTTGCTCGAACTGGTACCAGTAACATCTCCATATGTCCTGTTTCATGCTAATAGAGCCCAAGGGCATCTTCTTGCTCCAGGAACATAAAGAGGCTCAAACTATTCCATCAGGTCATGGGAATGAGGTCTATAATTGTTACTGGTATTTGGCATATCAAATATGACACTGGTAGCTTGCCATACTGTGCTGTGCAGGTGGCATACTTTTGTAGTCACCTCTGATCTCTCACATTTATTGAACCGTGCAGCTGCAAGTGGCTCCTTGAGTCGGGCTGTGATGAGCTCTTCGACTGGGTGCAGTTCTGACGAGGGGGAGTCCGGATGTGGAAAATGGCGGCCCTCATGGATTGGGGGTCATCTGGCTTCTTGCAGGCTCTGCTGGGTGGGATGGCGGGCCAGGGCTAGAACCCACCATCCCTCCCGGGTGCCTCGTGAGTGGCTGGGCAGAGGGAGAGCTGGTAGCAGCTTTGCCCCCATGTCTGTGAGTCTCTGGATCACAGAATAACAGTAATATAAAGGAAAAATATAAAAGATGACAAAGCACATACAGCAGTTTGATATGCTATTTTTTTAGTTAATGTTAGTGAAAAAGAAGTCGGGATGTGGAAAACGGCCGCCCCCATGGAGTAGGGGGATTGTCTGGCTTGTTGTGAAGCTCTGCTGAGGTGGCAGGCCAGGGCTAGAACCCGCCATGCATCCCGGGCACCTCATGAGCGGCTGGGCACAGGGAGAAATCCGGAGCAAGTAGCTGCTCTGCCCCATGTCTGAGTGTCTCTGTTCAGCATACCTGGACCGGGTTGAAAAAAAAACACAACCTCCACCCAGCAGACCAGTCTATCACAGCCCGAATCATCAACACCCACCCTGCAGCAGTTATTTTTCAATCCGGCCCAGGTATGCTGAACCAGAGACTCTCAGACATGGGGCAGAGCTGCTTCTTGCTCTCCCTGTGCCCAGCCACTCATGAGGTACCCGGGAGGCATGGAGGATTCTAATCCTGGCCTGCCACCCCAGCAGAGCCTCACAACAAGCCAAACGACCCCCTACTCCATGGGGCCGCCGTTTCCACATCCGGACTTACCTCTCATCACAACTCCACCCATCAGACCAGACTATCACAGCCCGGCTTCGTGGGCCACTGAGCGGCCGCACGGTTCATCAATAAATGCTTTATTTAGAGGTGACCACAAGAGTATGCCACCCGCACAGCAAGCCTGGCAAGCTGCTCTTATCATATTTGATATGCCAAATTCCAGTAACATTTATATTAGGTCATCCCGATGACCTAATATAATGGTTTGAGGCTTCTATTTTCCTGGAGTAAGCAGATGCCTTTGGGTTCTACTAGCATGAGACAGGACATATGGATATATTACTGGTGCCCGCTCTAGCAAATAGATGATGAACAAGAATCTAGTGATCTAGTAATGGTAGTGAAAAAATGTAATGTTGCTGCAGTTTCCCACTGCACTGCTGGATCAGAGTAACCCTGCATTCCTGGACAAAATATCGCATCAGATCCACTAGGCTGAGTTTCACTGGGGAGCATCCCTCTGCCTTGTCTACTAAGCACTGTTTGAAAGACTGCAGAAAATGATGAGATCGATATCTCAGACGTATAAGAGAAATCAAAATTTAGTTTAGATTGAAGGAAAACTGATGAAAGTAGTCCATTTCTTTTATTTTTAATGATAAAATGCAAATAAAATACATAGTATAAATATATATTGTTTTAATGCAAAATTTCCTTTATTGCATTGTATCTTTTCTTTCTTTTGGCTTTTTTTTTGGGTCACGTCCTGAAATGCTCAGGGGTTACCTCTGACTCTGCATTCAGGAATTACTCTTGATGGTGCCCTGGGGACCATATGGAATGCCGAAAATTGAACCCTGGTCTGCAATGTACAAGACAAACACCCTACCCACTGTGCTATCTCTCTGGCCCCTATTGCATTGTATCTTGACCAATAAAATATAAATAAAGTCTTTATATACACAAAGACTGGCTATTTTCTTTTTAAAATAATTTAATCAAAGGGCCAGAATTGCCAAATTTGCATATGCAATTTTTGCACCACACCCAGAACTGCTGAATTTTGCGTATGCAATCCTTGCTGGGTGATTCCCTGGAGGCTCTGAGAAGGACTTTGCCTTGGTAATTCTCTGGCATCCAACACAGGAACTGAGCAGTGCCATATCATTTGATCTTTTATACAAATTGCTCCCCAGGTTGACCAAGAAAATTGCCAGTGTGGCCTTTGGCCTACCGGGCACACTCCTGGGAGGCCTTCCCAAAAGGAAAAGAAAGGAATTAGCTACGTGAAGGGCAGAATTAGAATTGTAATAGTCACCTTAAAGCAGTATATTGAAAAGCTTATCTTTTCAATGATGCACACTAAACTAAGCTATCATCATAATTGATATTGCAATAAAAATTAAGCATGAATCAATAAAAATGCAATTATGGATAATTGTACACATAGAATTGTATTGTTTGGTTTTTGGGTCACACCTGATGGTACTCTGGAGTTTCTCCCTGGCTATGAGCTCAGGGATCACTGCTAAAGTCTCAGGGAACCTTATGGAGTGCCGGGAAAAAAACAAGAATGACTGCTTGTTAAGCAAGCACCATGCCACTGTGCTATGATTCTGTATTATTTGATAAAGTTTAAACATGAAAGATTGTGGGATAACAATGAGGGTACATAGATGGGTTATAATATTTAAATGGGGTAGTCTGAATTTCTTGCAACAATGTACAATTAATAGGCAAGGGGAAAAACATTATTTTTGAGAAATTGCAATTATGTTCATGCATATCGATTAATGATGGAATTGGGAAATACCATTGGTGGGGAGGGTGCCATTTTTGATAAAGTTGAAATAAGATCATAGTGTGGCATAGAATATTAATATTGATAGTTAATGGAAAAAAAGAAGTCAAATGGAGAAGTAGAGAAATTAAGAGCAAGAACGAACAAAATTATTCTTTTATAAAAATGTTGTTTTTCTGTTTTTTTTTTTTTTCAGCACACCTGGCTCTATGCTTAGAAAATAAGTCCTGGTGTGGTTCAGAGGCCATGCGCAGTGTTGAGGAATGAATCCCAGTGTTCTGCACATAAGACCAGTGCCCTACTCTCTGTACTATCTATCTGACATGTGCTGGCAAAAAGCATCGTTTTGTTGTTGTTGCTCAAAGTAGGTCATATGTCCAAACTCAAGACTGCTAGTTTAGAAAAACACTTTCCCTGACTCAAGTGAGAGGAACTTAAAATTTACAGTTAGGAAACAAATATTTATTTCTAGTTACACAATCACAGTATACATAAGACTGATATTTCCTCAAGAGAATTATTGCAGTCACTTATTAAAAAATCAAAAAAACATTAATACAGAATGCTTTTAACGACTTTTAGTATACCTTCAGACAAGGACTCAATGTCCCGGTAGTGACACACAACAATTTTCACGAATTTTCTTTTACTGAAAAAATTTTCAATCATTCTATTATCCATTCAATGGTAACAAAACAGTGTAAAAGGAATTATTTTAGGCCTACCATGGGGACAGGCTTGAGGGCTGCTTGAGAAAAATGGAGACGCTCAGTACTGCATAAGTGGCTAATACTATCCCTGCATGGAAGCCTGAAGCCACACCATGTTGAGCATTTGCATGCATCTCCTGGCTGATTGGTCAAAAATAGGCTAGAGGGGTCCCTGGGTGTCTTGAGCATTGTTTCTGATGGGTCTAAGCATACCCTGCCACAAGCACACACAAATCCAATATCATAGTCAACTAACCTACTTGAAAGGCAAGCTATTGTTCATTCAAACATTCTTTCATAAAATTATTTTTACGACACTCTACAGCTGTCTGCAAATAAACTTGGATGCATTTGTAAAGGGCAGCTTTTGCTCCAGGCATAACTAACTGAAGCATCTTGCTGAATATTTATTCTCCACCATTTTAGTCTCCAGGCTTATAGGGAATTCCTTACTGTTTTCTATTGGATCACTTACTAGTAGTACTCAAATGTTAAATTTCCTCCTAAATATTGCCTTACTTAATGGTTCCCAGTTCTCCTTAGAGCCACCTAAATTATTCAGATATTGGTTTATCAAGAATCTTCTCTGTTGCCTCTTTTTTAAAATTCCCTGCAGAGTTTGAATGTGTAAAGAGAAATGCTCAGATTAAGAAGGAATTTAAGAGCAATAAGAATGCTGTCTTTCTCCACTCCGAAAAGAACATTTAAGACACATGTGAGACTTTTTTTTACCTCTTTTGGTACTGGCTTTTATTACATCTTTACTCAAATAGACAGAACAGACTAACAGCGATTCCAATGTGCTCCTTGTGCTACTAAACAGCAGGGGATGGTGATACAAAGCATAAAGTTAAGTGATTTTCTTTTCCCAAGGTACCAAATTTCATATAAACAGTGAATCTATTGTTGAGTCAGCTTTATAGTTTTGTAGTTATAAAGTATCTACGTAAAGAAAGATACAAAAGGAGAGGTAGAAGACATAGCTACTAATATGGGCCATAATTTTCTGGCAAGTTCTTATGTAAGATATAAACATAGCTCTATATAACTATAATTTACTCTGTTATTTATGCCATATCTATACTACTAAATTCCCTAGACAGAGCACACAATACTTTTAATAAAGACAAGCATGTAAATGTTGAAAACATTATTAAGAAATTGGAAATAGGAAGGAAGGACAAGATGCTTAAATAGACTGAGAATTTGTGCACCGCTTTTCTGTGATCACAGCAAAACTAACCCCCATGCATTTTATATACAGAATCCTGTTTGATGCCTGTTGCAGGACGCCTCTAAGAGCCTCTTCATCTGCCCTGGATTGCCTCCTGCAGGTCACTTTGTAGATAAGGGGGTAGTCTAAATGTGGCAGTTTATCTGACCATGTATTTTGTACTGGCTGGTATAAATATTCTCTTATGCTACCACAATCATCGTGGGACTAGCTAGATCTTACCAGCATATTTGCCTGGCACGTAGGACCCCTAAGTAATTAGACCAGAGAGAAATGCTGTTTGCTTCCAAGCAAACAAGCATGGCTCCCTGATATACTCAAAGGCAACTAAAATATAAAACTACAATGAAGTAGAAGAGACTTGTGAAGTCTTGGAGAAATATTTAACTGGCATTAGTATTAGTCTTTGGTACAGAGACATGCCATCTCAAAAACCACCTTCTCTACCCTATAAAGGCACTTCCAGGCAGATCTTGGCTCAAAACATTAGCATATAATAGGGCCTAGGTGAGGTGCTGGGAGAAATTACCTAAGGGCATTTGACCCTTCCTGCTTCCCATAATAGTGGGAGGTCTGAGTTGCAGGGGTATAAAACCAGCCTGCTTCCTCTCTCTCTGTCTCTTGCTCTCTTTTGGGCTCTCTCTTTGTAAGCTTGCACCCTTCTTGGGAGTCTTGTCTTTGTCTCCTCTATACAGGGCCTTAACACGTGGTGGCAGCCATCTTGACCTACACGTGGCTGGGGTTTTAGCCTGGAATCCTAAGCATAGGGCTTTTCTACTGCTGACTTGTATGCCTGAATCTGTGATAAGTAAAGCTTTTAAAACTGCATCGGATTCCTGAGTCTTCATCCATTACCCGCCGGCTTTGGAGGTAGAAGGGAACTTGGCTCCCTGGCACTGTCAGGGATCCCGGCAGCATTCCCGGACAGATGCCTATCAAACACAGCACAGAAAAAAATTGAGATAGCTCTTTGGGAGAAGAATCTCCTACATTGATTAGAAAGCTGCAGTCTAGTAGAGAAAGCTGAGATGTTGGAGCAATAACCATCATCAGAGGTTTTTAAGATGTTCAGGACTTTGTGCTGGGGAATCACTCTGTGTGTGTTTGTGTGTGTGTGTGTTGGGAGCTAGAAACACTTGGTCACAAACTTTGCTTTGGGTCCAAAAACAAGTTAGGATCCTGAAGTAACATGTAATATCACTTTGTAATTGGAAATGTTCCTTTTTGTTTAATTTTCTGTGTTAACCCAAATTTTGTTTTTTTTTCAGTTTTATTTTAGTAAACTAAACAGGGAAGTTGTTGGGTGACATGCCCTATTTAAACTTCAGCTACACTTAGCTTGCAGCCCCTCCCAGCTCTGCTAGGGAGGCTTTGAATCTGCTCTGGCACTTGTAAAAGCCTAAAGGCCACCAGAAGTGCTGCATTTCAATAGAGTTGTTTACCTGTATTCATCTATAGATAGCCCAGCCCACTATGGGCCAGGCTGGGAAGTTTTGGTAGATTTCTATCTATAAAATAAGCTGGGAGAAAAAGAGAAGACCCTTTTTTGCAATTTTGGCTTCCCCTGGCATTTTCCTCTCTCTGTCATGCCCGTTCTCTGTTGGGCTTTAATATGTGGTGGCTGCCATCTTGGCCTACATATGGCCAGGAAGCATTCAGGATTGCAGAGTCCAGAGTTTTTCCTGTTCTTGGATTGTGTATCAGAACCTGTAATAGTAAAGCCTTTTAAAACTGTGCTGGATTACAGCTTCCGAGGTAGACGGGAACTCGCTTTCTGGTATTGTTGGGGACCCCAGCAGCTCCCCTACATGAATGTTTGCACATGTGCATACAAAAGATAGGTGTGCACATAAATGGCCACCCTGAAATCCAACCCTAAAAAACCAGTGCTACATTACTGAAAGAGGCAGTAAGAAACTAAGATATACAGGGACATAAATCATCAATACATTTTAATTTTGTGGCCTTTTGTGGGAATGTGGAGGCCAATGGGGTACCCAGAAATATTCAGGACTTGCTCCTGGTTTTGTGCTCAATGGTCTGGGTGTACTCAGAAGACAATTCAGGGTGCCAGGGATCAAATTCTTGTTAGCAATGTAATACAGTATATAGGGTACCTCAGTCATAGTACTATAAGTCAGACCCTTAATTCTGTGGTTCTCTGAAAGCATGCAAGGAGTAGTAGTTATTCATTTTTCCTAATAAAAATTGAAACCTGTTCTAGAGTCAAATTCCTGAGATAAACTCCATACTACTCTAACAAATTAGCCATACGGGCCTAAGTGGCATTTACTTATGCATAGACAAACAGAACAAACTTCTCAGAGTACATCTTACTACTAGCAGGAAACTTTCTACTGCCAATTCTAGGCGGAATAAGAAACACCCTGTGCCAACACAGCAGGAACAGTCAATGGGGGTTCTTCAGGTAACTGACAGCACAGGAACCCCCACTGTTTGTCTTAGCTCTGTTTGGTTTTCCTGTGAATCACACATATGGCTAATTTGAAGCTTCTTAAAACAAGCATAGATTAATGAGTCATATGCAGTCATATATGACAACAGAAAAGGCACTGGGTTGCTGACAACTTTAAACCCATGATTATCACTCAGGCTCAGTTCATAGTGTGGTACGGGTGCCGTAAACTATAAGGTATGCCTTTAACCTACACAGAGATGCTTACTCAACATGGAGCTGTCCATTATGACCCACAATCCTTAATGCAGCTTACACCTGATTATTCGATACACAGGTGACACAGGGCTACACACATACACCTCAGGCTAATTTACAAATGTCATTTATACACACATGAAAGTTATTATGCTTTTATTCATTTTTCTTTAGGGTGGAAGACATCTTCAATAGGAAAGTCTGGACACTTTTGGAATATCTAACCCACTAGGCCTGTGGTACAGTGAGAGAGACAAATTATTTAGTGCTACTAAGACTGTTGTCCCAGTGATTACCTGATATACAATAGTGGTGAAATCAGGCTTTTATGCACTTGATACTTGGTGATGCTGAGATTGAAACTGGGCCAGCCACAAGAAACGATTCAAAATAACCTATGTGCTATCTGTCTCTGAGAAGAAATGCATATGTGTATATATATATGTGTGTATATATGCGCATATATGCATATATATATATGCATTCCTTCTCGGAGTCAGCACATAGGTTATATATGTGCATATGTGTATACGTGTATATGTGTATATATATTCATTCCTTCTCAGAATATCTATGTATACATATGTATACATGTATATGTATATACATATATGTATAAAGTTGCATATATGTACACATGTATATGTATATATATGTATAAAGTTGCATATATGTACACATGTATGCATGTATATACGTATATACACATATATACATATATACATGTGTACATATATGCAACTTTATACATATATGTATATACATATATACATATATGTGCATATACGTGCATATATATGCATATACCTGTGTATATGTGTATACACACATGTATATGTCTACACATGTATATACATACATATATACACATGTATATACATATACATATACATATATACACATGTATATACATATACATACATGTATAGACATATACATGTGTATGCATATACGGTATATACATATATACATATGTATATGCACACCCATGTACATATGTGCATGCGTATATACATATGTACATATATATGTGTGTACTATGTATACATGCATATTCCGAGAAGGAATGAATATATTTGTATATATGCATATATACATATATGCATATATGCATATATAACCTATGTGCTATCTATCTAACATAGATATGTATGTACATATATACATTTATATTCCGTAATTTACAAAGTTGTTCACAATTCTTTATTACAGTTAGTTAATATTTCAAGACCAATCCCTCCACTACTGTCTCTTTTCCTCCACCATTTTCTCCATTTTCCCAACCTCCCATCTAGCCTGCCACCATAGATGGCCTACAATAATTTCTTTTATATTGCTTGTTACTACTAAATGGTTAATGGAATGATTTAAAATATTTTAGTAAAAGAAAATTTGTGAGAATTGTATCTCACTAGGGGGACATTGATTCCTCATGTGAGGGTATACTAAATGTTGTTAAAAGTGTTCTTTGTTATTATTTTTGTAAGTTGAGATTAGTTGCTGCTATGTAACATTCCTATTCTATTTGGCATGCTCCTACTGGGATGTTAGTATTGTAGTTTGGAGATGTTGTGCAGCTACCAATAGATGTTGTTGTCCCTTTTAGGGCACATGACAGTGTTTTGGAAACCATGTGTTGCATCAGGTCAGAAGTCTTCAAGGAAAGCACTATGCTCCTGAACTAAATATCCAGGTCCTGATTAAAAAAAAAAAGCTTATACCTATATATTAAAAAAAAACACAATAGTATAATAGAAGCACATATAGGAAGAATACCAGTAATAACTCTAAAATAATATGATGAAATAGTAACTCTGGTAATTAGCAGTGATATTATTTTCAATATGAAGCAAATCTAATTTAAATAAGTTGAAAGTTACAAATTACTTTTTATTTCATGTGTTTGTTTCCATAATGAAATCATTTTAGATTCATGTAGCTATGCTGTTTAGGGAATAAAGTTGTTTCAGTGGATAACTGCCTGTCATCATAAACTAAGCAAATGGAATAAAAAGGGTATATTTATAGATAGAATATTTGATGTTTCCAGTTTTTATAAAAGTCAAATTTTCTGGTTATCTCTCTGTGTGTGATTTATCAATAGAGATTATTTCCAAAAAATATGGAAAGAAGGGAAAGACAGGTCAACTAGCCTTCATGTTCTGCAATATTGTCTAATTAGCAAAAGATTGTTCTTTACAAAGCTCCTGGAACAAAGGCATAACATATCCTAATCAAAAACTTATCTTTCCAAATGTAACTTCTTGAGAATGATCTTTAAAAAATAACATTGAATAGAAATTGTTATTATTTAGATCACCTTGCTCTGCACCTGCCTAAGTAAAATAAAGACATTAAATAATAAGAAAAACAATTCAGCACATAATCTGTTATATTAAACATTTAAGTTTATATGTTATTTACATATGAGATATTTCAGATAATATGGCATATAAGGTACCGGAGTGATAATACAGTTGGTAGAGCCTTTGTCTTGCATGCGGCCAACCCAGGTTTGATCCCAGGCATCCCATATGGTCCCAAAAACACCATCAGGAGTAATTCCTAAGTGAAGAGCCAGGAGTGACCCCTGAGCATTGCTGGTTGTGACCCAAAAAAAGAAAAAAAAATGGCATATAACATTTAAAATCTTGAGAGAACCCAAATAATTATATATCTCCATTAAGTTAGATATCAGATATAAATCAATAAATTCAATTGCTGATCCTAACTTTTTCATAGAAATAATTCAGTACTCATTTGAAATTAAATAAAGAAAAATGTTTCTCAGTCATACAGTGATCTTGCTTAAGCATTTATCATATGGGACGCTCCGGGTTTGAACCTCTGTAAATTCCATTTCCTTAATCATGCATTTGGTTTTAATAAAAATGAAGTTACACCACAGCATTTTTAATTGAATTACAATAGAATTGAGAAAATTCTAGCATTTCTGGTAGATCACTTTCTGAGTCCCAAACAATTGGTGAACTGACCAAATTTTGCTGAATCTATAGAATAAGAGATAAAATTAAATTATATTTTTAAACCCAAATGAAATGTTTTGATCTACAGTTCAATTTCAAATATAGAGATGATTGATAGATTAAAATTAAAAACAAAACAATTATTAGATATTAAGTGCTATTGAATAGGGCTTAGAAACCACTGCAAGTATTTTCAACAGTTAATTCATCATTTATTCTGTAATGGTATCACGTTTATCACTTGTCTTCCTATTGTTCATTGATTTGCTTCAGCGGGTGCCAGTAATATCTCCATACTTCCTGTTGCATGCTAGTGTAGCCTAAGAGCATCTGCTCCTCCAGGAACACGAAGAGCCTCAAAAAATTCATTCAGGTCATGGGAATGAGGTCTATAACTGTTGCTGTTTTTTAGCATACCAAATACGACATGGGTAGCTTGCCAGGCTCTGCCGTGTGGGTAGTGTACTGTAAAGAATGTTAAATATTTATACAGGGACTTTTAAATACAATTATGAGAAAAAACCAAGGTCAGGAATATGAAATACTTTGATTCATTTTTTGGATAGATTTGGTGACACTTATAAAAGCAAGATGCTCCAGAGCACCTTACAGAAATCAAGCAAATTTCAACTCTATGACATTCTGGGAAAGAAAGAGCAATGTTGTCTATATAAATATCTTTTAATTGCAGGTATTATGTTGAGCATGTGTGGAAATGAACAAGAAAAGTATAGGTATTTCTAAGGCAATGA
Organism: Cryptotis parvus; assembly: GCA_021461705.1. Taxonomy (NCBI): domain Eukaryota; kingdom Metazoa; phylum Chordata; class Mammalia; order Eulipotyphla; family Soricidae; genus Cryptotis; species Cryptotis parvus. The sequence goes on from JAJIBD010013944.1 coordinate 39,084, forward strand.
AAATACTGAGTATAGCAGCATAATGTTGAATGTTACCATGAACTTGCCTAAATCCAGAAATTATCCAATTAAGTGAACCATAATTGGATGATTTTGATGTGTTTGAATAAGTTCATAATTAAGTACATGGGAAAAAGCTTATATTTTATAAATTTTATGATAAATAGAGTAAGCTACATATGAAAGTTGTGAGTGGTACATGTGTTGGCAGTGGTACACTTCTATATAAATACTGTCTTAAAAATCCACATAATGGGAAAAATAATTACAAATTAGGACTCAGAGCAAGCTCTGAGGAAGCTACCGTGGCTTCTACATGGGATGGGTAATTGTTCAAAATCAAGGACTAACTCTATTATTACTCAAATACAAGCAATTGTTTAAAGACCGTAGGTCAGAGAACAAACTGTATTATGACTGAAGGTAAGTAATTGCTTCAGAACCCTGTTATAAGACTCAAAGGAAAGTGTTTGCATAAGAACCCTATTGGAATAAGGAAAAAAAGAAACTTTTAGGCTTGAGGATTATAGTCTTGATTATACAATGAGATGTCATTCTGCATATTCCACAATACTTTGTCCCAGAGGATTATAGGGGATCACAGTGATAAGTTTGATTTGTCATTCATCACAGAATGAATTAAAAGTTGCCTTAGTATATGCTGGTCCAACATACATTTTGAAGGCATGGGGAATGCCCATTACAGAATAACATTGTAACAATAAGGAACAAACAGCTATACCCCATTCAGAAGTAATAGGGACCACGCATATAAAGTGATACTAAGTCTTAAAAAGTCATATAGAGTCATAATAAGTCATATAAAGTCATAATAAGTTGAAAGAGCTATGCTTGGAATAACACACCTCACTCAAGTGAGAGAAGGAATCCAGAGGTTTCGACCTCCACCAACGATAGTCAGGACGCTGTCTCATTTGCCAAAGCATCGAAAATCAGATGGGCTGGACATGTAATGTGAATTGGAGACAACCGTGAACTAGAGCCGTTACCGACTGGATCCCACGGGATGTCAAAATATCACATGGCCGCCCACCTACAAGACGGTTATATTTCTTCGTCAAGACCCTGAACGAACAGTTTGAGGCTCTTTGTATTCCTGAAGCAAGCAGATGTCATTGGGCTACACTGGCACGTGATACGGTCAAATGGAAATGCTACTGGCGCCTGCTCAAGCAAACCCATGAATAATGGGATGTCAAGTGATCAAGTGAAGTCTTAATCACTACATGAAGAAAAAGTTTGTTTGGAAATAGATTAAGATTCCATAATTCATTTTTCTATAAACCTCAGGGATTAGCACCACAACATGGGGTGTACAATGTAAAGGAGCATAGACAGGACAAACTTACAATTTGTCTGGCAGGTCTTAATGGGATAAAATAGTGTACACAAAGGTGGTGTGTTTGTGTGCAGAGGCTTGATGCTCTTCTACAGCTCAGGTATAAACAGGAGCTGAATGTGATCAGATGTGTCATTTCCTTGTACCATTCACCCAGGAAGTCCAGAATGAGATATAATGTGTGTTAGGAGAATCCATGCAGAGCATTTTTGCAGGAGAGATTGTAATTGTTGAAGCAAATCCTGAACCATAGAGTTATGGGCATATAGGGAAATAGTGACAATTCCAATGAAAAGGCAGACCATGTATGCAGTGATACTCACCATGTTACATGGGCCTGACACATAGGAGAGTAAATAAATCAAAATGGCAAGTTTCACTTATTGGGAAGAATTGTAATTTGTAAACATTCTTGTGACTGTGATGGCCAACTGTCCAATACACTGGAGCATTGGGAGTAGGGAAGGAACAGATGATGGAAGAGATTAAAAAGGTGTCCTCCTTAAAAATTCCCAGACTTTACCAGCTAGGTAATGAAAAGAAATTTCCCTGAAAAATGTCCTAAAGCTCTTTGAAGAACTTCACTGAGAGGCAAAATGGATTCAATTTCTTTCTTAGGTATAGTTAGGATATGAGAGTTGAAGCCCTGCAGAACTTGCACGGTTAGTCTCCCTTTAATTATGATTGGTTATTAGTTCCAAATGAAGCACAATGGTGTGAAGCTGCTTGTTGTGTAAGTAGAGCCACTCTAGGGGGCAATTGAACTATAGCAGCTATTGGAGTTTGTGGTGTGACAACATATCAAGGTGTATAAATATGTTATAGAAGCAGACTTTTAAATCTTTCACAACCAGTGGCAAGTCTTTAGGAATTGCTACTGGGGAGGAGACTCAGGGCTGCAATTGTATCAATATATACAATAAAACTCAAATAAGTTACTTCATGAATGTTTTTTACCAGAATTTATAGAATCATTATTTAAAACAGCACACAAAGTAGAAACCACCCAATTACCATACCTTATGTGTATCAATGAAAGCCATTTGTGTGATTTCTTTTTTATAACAAAAAACAGGAGAATTCCACTTTAAGAATTATTTCCTGGGCTGGAGCGATAGTCCAGTGGGTAGGACGTTTGCCTTGCATACTGCTGACCCAGGTTCAATCCCCAGCATCCCATATGGTCCCTTTGGGCACTGCCAGGAGTGATTCCTGAGTGCAGAGTCAGGAGTAACTCCCTGAGCATTGCCGGGTGTGCAAAAAACAAAAAAAAAAAGAATTATTTCCTATATGTCCCAGTTCAAGTTGTTTCTCCACTAATTGTGCCTTACTAATTGTTATTGGAAGTCTCCCACTAACAACTTCCTCCACAAATTGTTCCCTTCAACCAGTGTCGTTAATTTTACATAGTTGAGAGGTCACTGTGGTGTTCACACTGGATTGTGGTACTTCCACTGAATTCAGATTTGTAGTTGGTGCTGAATCACAGTGACCCCAGTACTCTCTGCATTAGTGGGTTCTCATGCTACTAGTGTAGCTCTGCAAGTTCAATTGGGAGGTAAGGTGCAGGTTGGAAAGGTGGAATTGTCTCCTGATTTTGCAGGGCCTGGAGTTTGCTCCATGCCGTTTCCCTATAAATGAATTAGTGGACTGTCCTGTAAGGGGAGGGCCAGGATTAGTCCAGCAATATCTTTTGGAAATGTCAAGTGTTGCCACAGTTAAATCATCTGATATTAGGTTGTGAAGTCTGAGGCTAGCCAATCCTCCAGGTTTCTGTGGCAGGATTACTGGATTTGCAGAAGTCTCTCACCCAGTGATATCCTTTACAGCATCTTGGGCAAGGACTGAGTGGTACAGGGTCCTGAGGGGCTCTGTGTCTCCTGCATAGATTCTCTTATCTAACCCAGTTTTCTGATTCTCCCTCTATACATAGACCTAATAGCATGTAGCGTGCCTTATGTTTTATTGAGCCAGCATTTTTACATGCTTTCAGGTAACCCATGATGCCCCTCTCTCTCTCTCTCTCTCTCTCTCTCTCTCTCTCTCTCTCTCTCTCTCCCAGTAGTGCTCAAGATTGTCTGACAATCCTCATTGACATTCTGAAATGCCAATTACCTCAATAAATATTGTGGTGTTTCCTTTCCTTTGATTTGCTTGTGAATGGCATCTGGAAGTTTTCCTAGAAATTCTACATACGGTTCTGTAATTCCTGGAAGACCTTATAGTATAGCTACCATGAAATTCAGAATCAGTATCAATTTTCCCATGCCTACAATGTTGCCTAATGGACATGAGATAAAATTGCCCAGGACAAGGTACCACATGCTTTTTGTCCTGTCATTCTCCTATGTCAATTAACAGTTCATAATTTAATTTAACCCCCGCAAATTTCCTACCAGAATGACTAAGGGTGTAGAGAGTTTTGTCTTAGACTCATCACTATATCACATTTCCCATTGTAGGTATTGGGAAAGACTTAGGCAGGTTTTTCCCACTACATGAAAGTCCTGAGGTATCCAAATCATGTCCTCACTCCAGCCAGAGAATTATTCATAACAGTAATGGAATGTTGGACCAGATGATGCTCACGACTTTTTAAATTGACTGAGTGACCCTATTTTTCAGACCTTTATATGATGGATCTTGATTCTCCTCCTGGTCGTGGGTAAGTAATGGCGGGGCTAATGAAGCCTAGCTGGTTTCCTCATACAACTTTTAGCTCTACATAAGGAAGGTGGTAGAAGTGGGGTTTGCATTTTATTAAGTCATTTTCAGACTCTGAATCTGAAGTAGTCCCTCGAAAATCCTGTGTGTTTTCTTCATCTCACATATTAGACTCAGTTGATGAGGGGATCTCTGATTTGGTATTACTGGCCTTCTGGAAGGCCTTTAGATTGAAGGCATGGCACCACTGGGAATGCATCTTTTTCCTTCTTAAGACGTTTTAGATAGAATAGTATTCATTTTACAAAGTGTAAATATCACCATAGCAGTATGAAGATACCCAGAAAACATTCCAGGCAGGATATACATGTTACTGCTCCTATAGAGGGTGCAACAGTTCCCATCCCAATTAAGGGAGCTATCATGCTGGTGATCAA
>JAJIBD010013945.1:0-29946 GCA_021461705.1 Cryptotis parvus
AGCAGAAATATTGTCAGTGGGTAAAATGCTGTGTTTGCTAAAATTCTTAACACTAAAAAAAAGGAAGGTGTTTTAAGCATTTTGTATCTGCTCATAACCTTTGGGCTAATTCCATGTGATGGTTATTTTAAAGGAAAATGTACTCATCACATTGATGGATTAGAGTTTTACCATGCCATTTAGATTCTGAAAGATGAAGGGAAATTTTGAATTATGGTTTCTTAGACAAATTAAGAAGCCATCATGCCATTTAAATTCTGAAGGATGGAAAATTTTGAATTCGTCTAAAATGTTTTCATTTACATTTTAATGAAGATCTTCAAGAGCAATAACAACATATACAACATTTATCTTTTTTTCTACTTGCAAAAAGAAATGGATGTTTATTGAAGAAATTGTGTATAATCCAGAACAGTGATGAGTTGAAAATGAAACTATTTCTTCTTTTCACAAACTTGCTTTAGAATATGAGCCATATGTGTCAAATGTGGTTCTCATAGAGTTAAGAGGTTAAACATGGTGGAAATCTTAAAGGAGCTAATTGTCTTTGCCATAAGTGAGCTATCGATGGAAATCAAGTATGCTGTAGTGGTAGGGATGGGCAGGAAGTGTTATGGGCCAGGCTAGTTTCTAATAGGAACAGTTGATAAGGTTGAGTCTAGTGGGATGTTAGTGAGTTCTATGCAGATAGCTGAAGGATGAGTATTGACTATTTAAGTGAAAGTAGTGAGAATTGAATGTTTTAACAGGACAGCATGTGAAGGCCTTAATTTAGAGAGAGCATGGGAAAGTTAAGAAACGTTAAAATGTCTAATTGTATAACTTTTGTTCCTTTGTGGAGGTGGAGTAGTTTGGTGTGGGGATTTGGTCACGCCTGGTGGTTCTTAGACCCTATACCTGGCTCTCTCTGCTCAGGGGTCGCCCGAGACTGCTGGAGGAACACACATGAGGCTGGAGTTCCAGGGAGTCAGCCAGTGCAAGGCATCAATGCTTCCAATATCTCTCTTGTCCCAAATTTCCATTCTTGACATTTTTGCTTGTATCACTTCTATTTCTTTTGTTTAAAATTTGTTAAAATGGAGAGATAATACAGTGGTTAGCTTGCCTTGCATTTGGCCAACCTAGGTTTAATGCCTGACACCTTACATGTTCCCCAATCACCTTCAGGAGTGATTCCTGAGCATAGAACCAGGAGTAAGCCCTGAGCATTGTTTGGTGTGGCCTAAAAAACAAAATAATTTTAATTAATTTTAGTTGTAATTGTGTAATATATTAAATATTGTTTACATTTATTCTTAATTTGAACATAGTTACTATTCCTTCAGCACAACCAAAGTGCCATTACCCTCCAATATGATTTTGAAATATATTTTGTCATACTTTGGAATGTAAGGTGTTCTACCTATTTTATTTACTTACTAATAAATTATGCTATTGGCCCACATTGAAATCATTCTATATGTTTAATGGCAGCATAATTATCCATATAATTATAATCTACAAATGAAACAGCTCCTTCTGATTGAATATTTATGTTCAATTTTTCTTCACTATGAAAGACAGCATTTTAACAAACATTTTACATACAACTCTGAATATTTAGTTGCCATCACAAATATTGCATATTGCAAATAAACAACCTCACCCTCAACTCACTAATATGAATGTCCAATGACTGTTTTGTTTGTTTGTTTTTTGTTTTTGTCTTTGTTTTCTTTTTTGGGTCACACCCAGCAATGCTCAGGGGTTACTCCTGGTTCTGCACTCAGGAATTCCTCCTGGCAGGGTTCAGGGAACCATAAGGATGCGGGAATCAAACCCAGGTTGGCCGCATGCAAGGCAAATGCCCTACCAGCTGTGCTTTTGCTCCAGTCCCCCTATGACTATTTAAAAAATAAAGCATTTTATTCTGAGCCACATTGACAGTCCTCAGGGCTTCTTCTTGACTTTGCATCCAGGGATCACTTCTGGCAGTGCTCAGGGGACTATGCAGGATTCTAGAGAGCTAATCTAGGTTGGCCATTGCATGGAAAGTGCCCCATCTGCTGTGCTATCACTCCACCCCAAGCATTCTTTTTTCTTGGGAATCATGCTTGACAGTGCTCTGGGGACCATTTGTGGTATCCGGGATAGAAGTAGAGAAAACCACATGCTAAGCAAAAGCCTTATTCCCTGTACTATCTCTCCTGCTCATTGAAAAGCAATTATTTTTAAAGTTTTATGTGAGGAGCAGACTAATTGCCCTGAATAGGCTTAAGTGACTTAAATGTAAGTCACTACTCTCAGACCTATGCATTCTGATATTATGGCACATTGCTTTAGCAAAGACTGCTTCTTGCTTCAGTGGTCTTTACCTGGAAGGTTTTTTCCCCTTTTTCTTAGTCTTGGGTTGAATTTCAAAGAAAAAGCTGAAGCAATTTTAGTCTCTGATCACATTTTTTAAAATAAGGATTTTCATAGCATTTAAAAAATGGAGAGATTTTGACTCAATAACCAATTCCAGTGACTCACTCTAATACCACACTCTAGTGACCCTTCTGTAGCCAGGCAGGTGGCACTTTGGAACTTGACATGTTGACATGATTTCTTGCAAGAATTCTTACACACTTACTTGCACCAAAGAAAGGAAATAAACTAGGAAGTGAGCTACTGAACTATGTGTCTCTTTCTTTGAGTGCTCAGAGATCTCTCCTGGCAGTGCTCTGGTACCACAGGTATTGCTGGGGATCTAACTGGAGTTGGCCACAGCCCAGGCCAGCACCTTAGCCCCTGCACTGTCGTTCTGGCCCCATGTCCTACTTTAGTTTAAAAAAAGAAAGGCATGAGCAATAAATTGAAAGTCAGAATATCCAGCCCAATTCTCCTTCCTCACACTGAAAATTCCATGAGGATGAGAACACACTGTCCTCTTATTGCCTCTGCTGGCCGTGGGAGTGCTCGGAGAGAAACATTAATCACAGTCCAACTGAACGAATGAATGAGGCCATGAGTGAAAGAATGAAAGTTAAGCATGCTCCTCTTATGACACTGAATGTGGCTGTTAGCACTGTTATAACTCTTCTCTTAGTGTTAGAGATTTCTCAAGCAGTCAAGAGACCTGGTGCACCTCCCAGAGAAAAAGAGCCAGTCTTCGATAGGGCAATGCTTTGGACAAGTGATGCTGGGGGGGGCCTACAGGAATCACACCCCTAAGTGTCTATGGGCCTCAGGGCTACACTCATATTGACTGAAGAGGATATGGGGTGCTGAGGATTGCATTGGGCCCCTTGCACATGCTATGAACCCCTGGCCCCTGCACAAACTCCCGGCACTGATAAAGTTCTTACATGTCCTGAGCCTACTGGAGGAGTGAGGTATCCATGAGGAGAGGGGTACATACACCAACAAGTACCTCCTCATTCTGTCCATGTTTGTAGGAATTAGTTTTTAAATCTCTTAAACATATCTTGGGTGCAAGAGATTGTACAGTAGGTAGGGTGCTTGTCTTGCACACAGCCAACCATGAGTTTAATCCCTGCATCACATATGGCTACCTGAGCCTCTCCAGGAGTACTCCTTGAGCAATGAGACAGAAGTAAGTGTTGACCACTTCTAAGTGTGCTCCCCCTACAATATATAGCTTGTGGAAATAAGCTTTGAATAGATCAAGAACATGCCTCACCGGGGGATGGAACAATAATACAATGAGGAGGATGTTTGCCTTGCATGTGGCCAACCTGGGTTTGATCCCAGTATCCCCTATACTTCCTGAGCACCTCCAGGAATAATTTCTGAGTGCAGAGCCAGGAGTAGGTTCTGAGCACTGCTAGGTGTGATCCCCCAAACAGAGAACATGCCTCTCAGTGTTCCTCAACCTTTTCCACCTGTGGGCCAGCATCTGTCCTGTATAGCTTTGTACAGATTGGCTCTTCTGATCAAATGGTAGACCAGACCAGCTGTATCGAGATTTCTACACTCATGGACCAGCACTGGTCTTGAACCAATGAAGGGAAAACCACTGCTATATGCAGTTGTATGTATATGTATGTGTGATAAGGTATTTTCTTTTCTTTCCATCTATCCATCCATCCATCCATCCATCCATCCATCCATCCATCCATCCATCCATCCATCCATCCATCCATCCATCCGTCCATCCATCCATCCATCCAGTCCATCCGTCCATCTGTCCATCCATCCATTCGTCCATCCGCTCCATCCGTCCATCCGTCTGTCCGTCCATCCATTCATCCGTCTGTCTGTCCGTCCATCCGCTCTATCCGTCCATCCACCCACCCATCCATCTATCTATCTATATTATTTGAAGCAGTAATTTTTTTTTAAGAAACAGCACCCTAATTTCTCCTCTTGGAAATTGTTTAATACCAAGCCACAGAATTTGTCATTTTCCCCCACAAAAAATTTCATTAAAATATAAACACATCCTACAGAAATGAAAATGACATTGAAATCTTGAACTCCAAAGGTAACCATCCATAAGAGTATCTTAGTGATGAACAGTAGAAACTTGAAAAAAAACTAGTGAAAATCTTTATAAGAAAAATGAAAGGAAAAGAAATCATAGACTTAAAGAAGTCTTGGAATAAAGATTTGGTGATAGACATCTTACAAATCAGGCAGCGTGGGAGGCCTTCGATTTATATTTTTAAATGCGAGCAGATGGGCTGAGCGTTCTTATAGAAAGTGGATGTGTGTGTCTATGTGATGAAAATGTAGTTCATGAAGGCTGTTCCTTTGCAGGTGGGATATTATTCCTATTATGGAGCTTACTCACTTCGCAGCGATAGAGGAGCTAAAATCAAACCCCCAAAATATTTCACATATGGTGACCCAGTTCTTTTTTCTTATTAATTGTCCAAACAGTTATTTCATTGCGCTTGATGTTTTGATGAAAAAGGTAGTATTTTCAAAAGAAAATTTAATGCCAAGCATAGCCATATTAGATTTTTCTTCACAGAATAATGTCTATTGTGTGAGTGAAACAGTGTTGGGTATTATAGGATAGGGGGAGGCAAAGACCGAGAGACTCATTCTGGCAGGTTGCCATTGAATCAATGACTAAGAGCCACTGAGACGTTTCTCAAGTGTGGGTAGGTGTATCCATTGTTGTTTTTGTTACCCTGCCTTGAAAGGTGGTGCAGAGGTGTGGTGTGTGTGTATGTCTAAATCACTAATTGATCAATACTGTCAACACGGAACTCAAACCACAATCATTAAACTTGGAAGTGAGCCTTTTAAAGAAACAGGCTTGGGATGGGAAGGTACCTAGGACAAGGGTGGTGCGGCTGATGTTGGAATATTTTATACCTGAGAGAGTTATGGAGGCATCTAGAATCATGTTGACTAAATTTTAAAAACTATATAGTTGGAAGCAAAATAAAGGGAAATAAAAAGATAAGAATGGGGGGGAGGAAAAGATAAGAAGGAAGAGTCTGAAATCCAAAGACTTGGGTCTGAATCCTTACTCTGTTACTACCTACTTGTATTATCTTCTGCGAACTCTTCTGTTAGTGAGTAGAGAGGATGAAAAGTAAAATAGTAGCTATTAACAGGGACTTTGGGGAGGACTGAATTGGTAAATTATATATATGTATATATATACACATATATATCACACACATATATATACACACACATATATATATATTACATGTAATTAATACATGGATATGTTTTCTCTGTTGAGAAGTGCCCAACATATTAAAATTGTGCAAATAAGCTATGGAAATTGTGCCATCTAAATTCAGCAATTGTCTTTATTATTTTTCACTTGCTATTCTACTAAAATCTGAAATTCTTTTCAGAGTAATGTAGCAAAAGTACCAAAAGTACCTGATATTTTGGTTCACATGATCACTGTCCATGATTCTGTGACTGTACAATATTGCTATTTTAATATGCACCTTTCTAGGGGCCAGAGCAGGTACAACAGGTAGGGTGACTTGCCTTGCACATAACTGACCTTGATTTGATCCATGGGCTCCTGTAGGGTCCCTGGAGCCCTCTAGGTGTGATTTCTGAGTGCACAACAAGGAGTTACCCCCTGACAGTACATGGTGTGGCCCCCCAAAATAATTAAAAACTAAATTCACCATTCTTCCTTCCATACCCTATAATATTCTTATGCCTTCATCTTTGACTTTTTTTAAATTTGGATACAAATATTTATTTATATACACTGCTTGCTGTTTTAAAAAAATCTTTAAAAAATTGAAACACTTTGTAGGTCTTCATCTATCAACCCTACATTTTATTTTAAGATGTCTTGGATAAATTCATATTTAAACAGACACTAAAGTACAACTCAATTTGTATATCTACTATTTTCCAGTATTGTGCCCATCACTGAGAGGTCAGAGAGATGGATAAAATCATGGTTATTAGATTACATCCAGTGAGATTCAGACATTCTCATATGTAATCTCACAAACGTTTGGACTTCAGTCACATCCTCTCCATCCTCATCTATCTCCATACACAATTCTTACTTTCAAAATAAGTTACTTCATGACATCTGGCAAAATTTTCTTTGCTTTGTTCTCTGTTTCAGCATCATCTCTAAGCCATTACCAAAATGCACACCGAATTCCAGATAAATTAGGCAGAATCAGGTTTCCGCTTTGCTCCAGAGAGCCTACCTGAGGGTTTGGTTGTAGGAATTGAACACAATGGTAGAGGGGCCAAATATGTAGTAAGCCATGCACAGTGGCGCTCAGAACCAGTGGCTCGTCTAAAATAAGTCTAAAATAATCCTCTGCTTCCTCTGTGGATAGAAGTAGATGCTCATAATCTAAACATAGAGAAGTATCCCTGTACAGAACAGATTGGGGACTGAATTGTTATTTTTTGCACTTCCTACTTAACATTATTAAAATGTAGACTTGGCCCTCCAGCATTCCAGCATTGAATGCTGGATTTTGAGATGACTACAAGAGTATGCTACCCGCACGGCAGAGCCTGGCAAGCTACCCGTGTCATATTTGATATGCCAGATACCAGTAACAATTATAGACCTCATTCCCATGACCTGATGGAATGGTTTGAAGCTCTTTATGTTCCTAGAGCAAGCAGGTGCCCTTGGGCTCTACTTACATGAGACAGGTCATATGGAGATGTTACTGGTGCCCGCTCGAGCAAATCGATGATGAACGGGAAGACAGTGGTACAGTGATACAGGCTTGGTCCTCATGCCATTAAATATTCTTAAAGGATTCAGAAAATGACTTTAATTATGACTTATTTATCATTTGTTTAAACATTCTCTTTTTGTATAAGCAGAGATCATTGTATTAAGATCATACCCTGACCTGGATTTCCCCGGGCAACTAAATAAAACATCAGTCTTTGCTTTGAGTCACTGGGTACTTCCTTATCTCATGTTCTTTTCTAATCAGTCCTTCTCCTGAAACACTTGAGTGTTACAGAAAATGTACAAGATTTGGGGTCAGCTATTCTAATTGGCAAGTCACTTCCTCTGGTTTGACTCTGTCATCTTTAATATGGGGCAACACTCCCTTTGTTGCAGTATAGTGGGTGTGCAGATGAAATGAGACAGTGAAATGGTTTTATACAGTATAAAACCCGGATTCTTCTCCCTGTGCTTGACTTTCTAACCCAAAGGCAGCATTGATTGCTTTTGGAGCAGAGATAGGCTGTGTTTTAAGTGCTGAAAAAGAGCATTATCCAACTCCCTGACTTCCCAAAGGATTTTGTTAAAGTTTAACCTGGGTCACCATTTTCCACAGTGACCTGAACAACCAGAACATAGAAGAATAAGGTTTCTTGGCTGATGAGAGTCCACCTTTCAACTGCTATTAAGAAGAGTGAACCTATTAAAGAAAACTTTAGTAATTTCTGTCCAATTATCTTCCTTTTCTTTTTCATAGACTACCTGTCACCTTAGAATAGCAGCAATAATATGAACTAAATAAATTACAATAGATTAAGAACATCCAGAGTGAGATGTAGGTGCTTCTGATAGTTCATCTTCTTAACGATCACACACATTATATATTGGGGTAAAAAAGGGTGACATCAGGACAAAAATCACAGTACCAATACTCATAGTAGACCTCATATATACTAGTTTTGGAATTTTTTTTTCTCTTTTTGAGAGGGGCATGTGTCACACCCGGCAATACTCAAGGGTTTCTCCTGGTTGTGCACTCAGGAATTACTCCTGTTGGTGCTCAGGGGACCATATGGGATGTCAGAGATTGAACCAGCGTGCAAGGGAAATGGCCTACCCTCTATATTATCGCTCCAGTCCCACATATACCAATCCAATTTTAATAAGAAAGAAACTAGACTTAACAGGAGATACTGTAGAGATAGTACAGCAGCTATGGTGCTTGCTTTGCACGCAGCTGATCCGGTTCTATCGTGAGCATCACAAACGGTCACCTGAGCACTGCTGGATATTGCTTTCCTGCCCCCTCCCACCCCCCTCAACCCCCTGCGTGCCAGAAACCCCAAACCAAAACAAACCTAATGACTAAGTGGCCCAACTAAAGAAAAAGGAAGAGGAATGGTAGGATTAGCATGAATGCCCTCTAGGGGGCGTTAGAGAGCAGAGGACCTCTGAAGCAGGTGTCCTGGTGTGAGCCCAGCTTCTGCTGCATTGGGGGTGTTGGCCAAGCAAGTGTCCTTCAGTCCAAACCTGAGTTCACAAGGACAGATTAGGGACACTGACTTTTATCAATTATTTAGAATTCTAATAAGAATCTGTAGAGTTGACATAAACAGCGCGCAATTAAGATTTGGTAAGTTTGGGCATGAAACCATCACAACAAAAGGAATAATTTTCTCAGTCACACTCTTTTTTCTTCTTTGAGCTTCTCTGGCATTTTACCCCATACTATCCCCAGGTAGAATCATCTACTCTTAGTTTTGGTCAAGTAGCTTTCTTATTCCTGAGTTTCTTGTCAGTGAAATTATACAGTAAGTTCTCTTTGTCTCACATAGGGTGTATGTCACTCTATGTCTTGATTTTAGGATTTTGAGTATGTTATATGTAACCTTTGTTTAGCTTTCCTATTGCTCGGTGTGTGCCATTGTATGAACATACCATGACTTGCACATATAATAATTTATGAAGGTCTAAATTAGCCATTGTTGCATACCAGATTATTCCAAAGCTTGGTGCTTTAAAGACAGACATCTATCTTACAGTTTCTTAAGTCACATCTTTTTTTTATGGGATATTGTGTTTTCTTTTTTTCCCCCTTCAAATTTTATTACACCACTTTTAGACATACAATTGCAAGATGCTCATGTTGAATTTTGGTTCTACAGTGTTCCAATACCCATCCCTCTACCCGAACCATTCTCCCATCACCAATGCCCCTCACATCCCTCCCCACACACACACCTCAACTGCTTGGTGGGTTCTGTATGTCTTTACTCTCCTCTCTATCTCTCCCTCCCGCCCACCTTCCCTACACATAGTAGAATGCAGTACATTGAAGAACATAACTGTTTCCACTAGTTTGATGGACCACGCAGCCGCAGGGCCGGCAAGCAACTTAGGGGCCTCATGGTCAGAGTCCAGCAGTGATTATGGTGGCTAATGTGGTGGGCGAATCTCATCTGGCTGCTTCCGGGACCCCCAGAGGTGATTGGCCCACTCCCAAAACACATCTGTCCACCTGGGGGCCCCAGGGTCAGCTGAGCCTGGGGAAAGCTGAGTTCCAGTTAAGCCACATCTTTCGGAGATAGTTGTATAAGTAGTTTTTGTTTCAAAGTATTCCCTGAAATTGCTGTGAAGGTATTGACCAGGAGTCATCTAAAGGTTTTATTAGATCTGGAGGAAGAAGTTACAAAGAGTTTTTACCTACTGTCCCAAGTACTATGCTTTACCCAACTTATGTATTAGTTATTGATTAATTTATGTATTAATTATATATACATATGTGTGTTCCTACAGTAGAATATGCTCTAATATGGGTATCCTTCAATTCCTATAAGCAATATAAAAATTCCCCCATTGCTTACCCCTTCCCATCGATTTAAGCAGTGAAGAACCAGTACAGAATGAGGAGAACTATAATAAATTATGAGTCAAATTTCCAATAGATATTTTGGGGAGGTATAAAAAAGACTATCAAAATATGAATTATAATGGTTATGCTTAGTGTTTCATTTTCTATATTTTATCCTTAAAGCAAAAGTTGCTATTGGTTTTGTGATATACATGACCACACTCTTTTATTGTTGAATGTAAAAAACATCTAACACTATATACTTCACCCATCTTATAAAAATTGCTGTGTGTCACAGACAAGTTGTGGTTTTTGTTTCTGAGTCTTCCTTTCCCCATGTCCAAGATAAATACTAATGCTTAGCTAACTTGTATAGATGGTATGTGAGGAGTTAATCATCACAGTTACATGATAGTGCTTTAAAAACACAAGGTATCAGCCCTGCCCACCCCACCCCCTCCTTTACAAAGATCAAATATTCCACTGAAGACCAACCCATAAACACTTGAGGAACATCTGAGAATCAGAGCCTCTCTCCTGTAAGACTGGATCATCTTCCCAATTTTGCTTTCTGCATCTGGCTGTGGAATGTGGCATGGTCCTTTTTGCTTATTTCCTGTGACTAGGCTGGTGTGAGTCTGAGGTAATGAAAACCATATCCTTCCCCCAAATCCTGCTCTCCCTTCCTTTTGTTGTTACTTTACTATCTTAGGGTTACACAGTGGGTTGTGGTTTTCACTTGTGAGACTTGCCAGGGACGCTTGCTTGATTGTGCTTACACCTACTGGGTTGTGCTGTTCCAGAGACCTTCCACTTTGTTACTAAGGTAACTAACATCGGAGTTTCTGAGTTCTCACTCAAGCTTGGAGAGGACTGCAGTAGGGGGAAATGGCACCATGGATTGAACTACTTAAGGCAGACACTCTCCTGCGGAGCTATTCCTAGGCTCTATAAACACCTTTTCTAAATGTGATTCCTTTATTCCTAGAGCGGTATCATCATGAACTGCCCTTCCTCTCTCATCTTCTAGCACCTCTCATATGTGAAGTAACTCCAAGGAGTGAAAAAAAATCTATAAGGATGCCCACTGGATAGTCCATATTTTTCAAATTTATTTTGATTTCTTTGGTTTGGGGCCACACTCAACTCTGCCCACTGTTTACTCCTGATTTGTTACAGGACTCACTCCTGGTGGTGCTAGTGCTCTCAAACAAGCAAAAGCGAGGGCCTTAACCTGTGCTATTTCTCTGACCTCTATTTTGTTTTATTTTTTTGGTCTGTGGGGTCACACTGATTGTGCTAAGGGTTGACTCCTGGCTCTGCACTCAAGGATTACTCCTGGCAGACTCAGGGAAGCACATGGCGTGCCAGGGGTGAAATCTAGATGAGCTTCGTGCATTTTTTCTGACACTCTGCCCCTATTTGCTTTTATCTCTAGGTATTTAATATGCTCTCTAAATCAACATTGAGACAAAGATGATTCTTCATTTTAATTTAATATAAAAACTGGTATTTGATATGCCAAATACCAGTAACAATTATAGACCTCATTTCGGAATGGATTGAGGCTCTTTATGTTCCTGGAGCAAGCAAATGCCCTTGGGCTCTACTAGCATGAGACAGGACATATGGAGATGTTACTGGTGCCCGCTCGAGCAAATCGATGATGAACGGGAAGACAGTGATACAGTGATACAGTGATAGAAACTCAGACTTGATGATGCGACTTATTGTGAATGGTCCATGGAATCCTTTTACAGCTCTCACTGAACTAGGACAGCAGAGAATTTTTCCAATACTTGGAGGTCTATTTGTAGCATTATGTTCTTGTTCTTTGCATTCATTGATTGGTAAACTCACCAATATATTACTTTAGCAAAGAATCATTGAGTTGAATAAAGGAGTCAACACACCATACAGTTTAGCTAACTTTGTATTCTTTAGTTGTTCATTTACCTTTATATAACTTCTGCTGCTCTTACATGGCACACTTTCCTTGATTGTGTCATTCTGATGAGTTTTAGTGGCCATTATTCTTTTCCAAATCACCTGTGAGCTCATCAGCACCATTAAACAACAATAGGTACATTGAACTTGATCTGGATGTGATCAGAGTGGAATTTCCCATTACGGGACTTTCTCAAATAGACCTAAAGAAGATGAACTGGGTACTCAGGGAAGAAAATTTAATTAAGTGTTAGAGACCAAGGATCATTTACAGAAGGTTGTCAGTTTTATGTTTTTGAGAGGATGCAAGGAGGAGAAGAGCTCATTTTCCGCAATTAAAAAATCTCTTTCAAGAAGAAATCAAAATCAACGAAAAAGGAAAATAGGATTTATTAATAACTTCCATCCAGGATATGGTGTATTCTATGTGAGGCTCATGATGAATCCATTTCTGAGCTTTTCCTCTAGATTCTTCTTTGCTATTGATTCTAGAAGCTGTCCATGAACCCCTGGACAGTTCAAATCTTCTGGGACCATATAAAGGTGCCTTTGTTGGTGTTGTTTGGTGAGGGCACAACTGGCAGTGCTCAGGGCTTACTCGTGGCCCTGTACTCAAAAACCACCCTGGTCCCTACCATTGACTGTTTATTGCTCTTGTTCAGGGAACTGAGAAGGGTGCTGTGGGTTGAACCTGGGTTGGCTGAATGCAAGGCAAATGCCCTGCCCAATATGCTATCTCTCCGGTCCCAAGGAGATTTCTAAATCTAGTACATATAGTATAGCTACAATACAGAGAAACCATGCTAAGCGCCTCTGCTGCTTGAACTGGAGGAGGGGAAAGCAGTGACCTCCTTTAATTTGGCTAAGGTATGGCACAGGTACCCAGACTGAGCCTGAATTTCAAGATGAGTGCATGGAAATGGCTGCCCAGAGGTTCACCCTTTCATCATCTCCAGCTAGAAGCAAGTCAAGTGGAGAAGGGAAAAAGATCCCTCCAGACCAAAGTGTTTTGGTTTATTTTTTTCCTCACTGGCAGCATTGACTGTTTATTGCTCTTGTTCTCTTTGACCAAACCTACCACAGACACGCTTGACCCTACCACAGACACGCTTGACCCAACCACAGTTCTTTCACCAATGTGGACCAAGACTTGGCATGGCTGTGTGACAGAGCATGAAGCCAGAGAGTCCAGGCTCAGAAACCAAAGGGGGCGGGAGACGGAGATAGCACAGCAGGGCGTGTGCCTTGGACACAGCGACCTGGGTTCAATCCCGCCATCCCATATGGTCCCCTGAGTCTTCCAGGACTGAGCCCTGAACGTGCAGCGAGGAGTAGCCCTTGAGCATCATGAGGTGTGCTCCCAAAACCAAAACAAAAAAAGAGGTTGGGAGCCCTCGGTAGGTTGCCTGGGAAAAAAGCAACCACCTGAGCAGGAGCCATAGTGCAGCAGAAAGGACGTTTGCCTTGCCGGAAGCCCGCCCCCGGGTTCAGTCCCCAGTAACCCCATATGGTCCCCAGACCACGGCCAGGAGTCATTGCTGCGTGCAGAGCCAGGAGTCACCCATGAGCATTGCAGGGTGTGACCCCCAGCCCTCCCCTCCCCTGAAAAAATAAAAGAGAAAGAAAGAAAAGCCATGAAAACTAGAAGCAAAAGCCAAGCTGCACCGAGAGCTCCGGCCTTCTGTCTTTGGTCTTCTCCTGGTGCCAGCGTCCCCCACCCCGTGTTCGGGACAAGAGGCCGCCCAGCGCATGTCCGCATGGGCCTTAGCAGAGGACCGAGGGGCCAGGCTGGTGGCGAGCAGTGTAAGGCCAGAGAGGCGAGACGCCGCTCAGCAGTGGCCCGAGACTTCTGGAACCTTCTGCCACAGAGCGGTGGGCGTTGAGTAAAGAGGCTGACAAAGGCCTCCCGATCATTGCTGCTTCCTGGGATGCTGGGAGGAAAGTGGGAGTTTCCGGTTCCGGTGCGGGGAGAATGTCCTGCCCTGCCTTGGTGTTGCAGGCCCAGGAGCACGCTGACCCCCAGCACCTCCCAGGACCCCCTGGAACGGGAGGCAGAATGTCACTGGGACAGCTGTCTTTGACAGCATCCTAGAAACCCCCTCCTCTGCTTCTCTTGCCTTTAATAAGATGGATGCTGCAAGCTATCGCTCTGTGACTGGGAAGGCCGAGCTGGCGGCCGGGACCCCAGCACCCTCCCGACCCCAGGAGGGGGTTGAGGGGCGGCGCAGCTCCCGCCGTGCTCTGGCAGCGATCCTGGAGCTGCGTGAGTCAGTTTTGCGCTGAACCTCGGCATAATGGAGGAAGGTGCTATTTTGGGATAACAGGCATATGATCAGCTTTTTTTTGGGCAGATTTCACAGGCCGAGATGTTTGCAGAAAAAGTGACTTTCCAGAATCCCTCGCTTTGCACAGAAAACAATTGCACGAAGTCAGTGTCGCCTCGCTTGGCACAGAGGGCTTCTCATTTGACATTGCCAGGCCATTCACTGTGTGAACAAGAATGGCTCTGATGCCTGCAACGGAAGATGTTTGTGTGTGGCTAATAAGCCACGTTCTTCCTTTTTCCAGCGAGGGAAATGAAAGCAGAGACTAATTTGGAAGGTGTAGGGAGGCTCTGTAGCATCGGAAAGTTAATGGAATCACGGAAACCGAAATGAAGAGAATCTCTCTGTCCACCACTCTCCCTCTCCGACACGCAACTTCTATTACTATGTCATGTGCGCCGCCTGCCGGGTCTCGTGCCCAAAAAGCCACTTTCCAGTTTACAACAGCTGTGCCCAGGGCTGTGCTAGGAATACAATACTTTAAAAAATCTTAAGATATTTTACTCCCATTGCCTATCATAAGCATGCATTCTTTGGTTAACAAACAAACCCAGTAAGGCACTTTATAGGAAAGATAATATAATAGTGTGTGTGTGTGTGGGGGGGGCTTTGTAGGTTTATGAAGTGTGAGAACATGGTACAGGCTCCATAATGGTAGGAACATCCTGATGTGAAACTTGCTTCTGCATGATTGTATGCCCTGGTGGGTTTTCTGGCTCAGGAAAGTTGCTGGTGGTATCTGGGGAAATACTTCGGCCTGAGTCAGTCTGATTGAAGATTGAAGATGTTGGTAATAAAGTTCTGTTTTCTGCTGAGTTTGTTCCATCCTTCACTATTTCTTTTCCCTTTCCCTAGCAACTTTATCAGTGAAATGATTTTGTCCCACTAGGATATATTTCCCCCTCCCCAGATACACATAACTAAAATCTTTTAGGAGAAACGTCACACATTTCTTTTCTTTCTTTCTTTTATTTTTTCTTTTGCTTTTTTGGGTCACACCCGGCAATGCTCAGGAGTTACTCCTGGCTCTGCACTCAGGAATTACTCCTGGCGGTGTTCGGGGACCATATGAGATGCTGGGGATCGAACCCGCGCCGCATGGGCTGGCGCCGTGAAAGGCAAACGCCCTACCCGCTGGGCTATCGCTCCGGCCCACGCTTTTTTATAAATGTATTAATAAGATATATTTGGCTTGTAATACAAATGCCGACATGTCTGCTGGGCTCTATTAGATTTACAGGCAATTCAAATTCAGCCTGTTCTGATTTGCGACATTTTTATCCTTAGCCGTGCTATCCATTGCACACTGACTGTTTGATTCCTCCTTACTGCAAACAAAAACACAAACAGAACACACAACCAGCCTTGTGTGACTTGCTTTCATCACGCTAAATGCACTCTAAATGTGCATCTTGCTTTTATCACGCTAAACTGCTTTCCTGTTTGCTAGCTGCCAAGCCAGCTCCCAGCTCGTCATATGCTGCCGAAAACCCAGAAACTCAGACGCTTGGTGCCCTTTTGCCGCTTTTCCTGCTCGGGCCTCAGTCACTGCTTGCGTTAGCTTGTCATTTCACTTCTGAAAATTGTCACAGCAGATCCACTGAACTCCCTGTTTCCATCCTGTGTCCCCGTCATTGTCTTCACATATCTTTCTAAAGCGCAGTTAGATTTTGGATGATCCCAAGTGCCACTTTCTCAACCTCCCTGCTAACTGTGGTTTGAAGAAGTCAAAATCTACCTGCCTGACAGAAGCATTTCTCAGCAAAGCAGGCGCTGGTGTCAGATGGGAGATCCAGGACCGGCCTCTGCCTTTTACTGGTTGTGTGACTGTGAGGTCCATCCCTGACCTGCGTCCGTCTTTGTGTCCATCTCCGATCTGTGCAGGGAGGAGAATCATGCTGACCACTGGTTGTCTTATTCCTGGTGTCCAGCACCAACTTCTCCTCTAATTTGGGAGATCCCATCTTCCTGTCCGCTTAACGGAGGTGCAGCTGGTGACTTGCACAGCCACGGGCCTGTCAGAAGTGCCTTGTGCGTCACTTCCGAGTGGATGTTTTCAATGGCTCCTGGGCTGTCTGAGCCATTTTTCCTTTGATAAATATGGGCAGGGGAAATGTTGACAAGCAGGTGTCAAAAGAATTGAGTGAACTGAGTGGTAAGCCTACAGAGAGAACAGTCCTGCTGGAACAGCCGCTGAGGAGGCAAACAGAGTCAGTCCAGAGTCCAAAGGGAGCTCAGGCCCTCCGGTGCCTTTGATTTGGGCTTCAGGCCCTTTTCAATGTTTTAAGTCTTGCAGTTTGTGAGACTTGTCAGAGTTCGCCTCAGAAAACTAAAGCACACATCATAGAAGATAGATTTGCATTCCTTGGGGTATTATTTATTTCCATGTGTGCTTTCTGTATTTGTCTCTGGGAAATTCTTTTACCTCTCTGATATTGATGTAGGTGGGCCTCATGGGTGACTTCTGTGAGGCCAGAAGGGGAGAGAGATGGTCGCTTTCTCCCCCAGCTACCTCTGCCACCCGGACCCACTTGCCAGGCTTAGGACTAATAAAGTCTGCGATGAGCCCCTGTCGGCATGGGCCTGAGCCCCACCAGCCCCATGAGGTGGCTGTCAAGCCACACCTGATGTCTGCTTGATCTCTAGGCATGGGGAGTTGATCCCCACCACCCGAGAGTTTTTGGGGAGCCACGGAATCAGGTTGGAGCAAGGAATTGCTCTTTGCAGGAAAGGAAAGTCAGTCCTAGGCCTTACCCAGGGCTGCCTTAGGGTTCTTGTCTTCCTTGCAGAAAAAGATTTTTCAGGAGTCGACGAGCAGTGAAGTTTTACAGATTTTATTAAGGAGGTTTTAGGAAAGGGAGAGAGAGAGAGAGAGAGAGAGAGAGAGAGAGAGAGAGAGAGAGAGAGAGAGAGAGTACACATCTCAAGGGGAGAGATGCGGGCAGCACACGTGCTCAGGCACCACATGTGCTCAGCCACAGGGTTCAGGCAGCATATGTGTCCAGGCAGCATGTGTGCGCTGTCCTTTGTCAGGACAGTTTTTATAGATTTCTCCCAAGTTACTCCCATATGGGGCTTCAACCTAGGTTGCTAGGGCCGTTGCCAAGGGGAGTAGACTTTGGGAGTGGTCTTTGACTGGAATGCTTTGGAGTCTTCATACATTCCCTTTGGTCTTCCCTTTCCCCAGGGTCTATTGTTGATAGTGGTCTTGTCAAGTTTGGTTTCGGTTTTCAATCTGGTGTGGCTCTGGATTTTTTCTTCAGGAATTTTTATTGCCATGTGGCACCCCCTGTCTGCCTGCTTACAACAATATGAAGTTGAGAGTGCCTTCTTTTCATTATTTCTCATTTCCTCTGGTGATGTTGAGGTTTCCAAGAGCTCTCAGTCCCTTAAAGAAAACTCTCAATCCCATTAGAAGAGAAAAGGGCCAGGGTGACAAGTATAGTGTGTAGGGCTTTTGCCTTACATGCAGCAGAAATGGGTTCAGTTCCCAGCATCCCATATGGTTCCCCAAGCACCACCAGGAGTAATTCCTGAGTGCAGAGCTAGGAGTAGCCCCTGAGCCTTACCAGATGTGACCCCAAAAATCAAAGAGAGAGAAGAAAGATAGAGAGAGAAAGAGAGAAAGAAAATAGAGAGAGAGAAAGAAAGAAAGAAAGAAAGAAAGAAAGAAAGAAAGAAAGAAAGAAAAAGAAAAGAAAGAAAGAAAGAAAGAAAGAAAGAAAGAAAGAAAGAAAGAAAGAAAGAAAGAAAGAAAGAAAGAAAGAAAGAAAGAAAGAAAGAAAGAAAGTGCTCTTGAACTCAAAAGAAAATGAGTTTCCTCCAAGTCCATTGAAGTTGAAGATGCCATAAGTATGATATCCTTAGTCTTATATATTTCCACCCTTGAGTAAATAATCATAGATGCAATTGCACATTTTGGAGCTTCAGGGACCTTCCTTCCTTCCTTCCTTCCTTCCTTCCTTCCTTCCTTCCTTCCTTCCTTCCTTCCTTCCTTCCTTCCTTCCCTCCCTCTCCCTTTCTCCCTCCCTTTCTCCCTCTCTTTCTCTCTCTTTCTCTCTTTCTTCTCTCTCTCTCTCTTTCTTTCTTTCTTTCTTTCTTTCTTTCTTTCTTTCTTTCTTTCTTTCTTTCTTTCTTTTCTTTCTTTCTTTCTTTCTTTCTTTCTTTCTTTCTTTCTTTCTTTCTTTCTTTCTTTCTTTCTTTCCTTTCTTTCTTCCTTCCTTCCTTCCCTTCCTTCCTTCCTTCCGTTTCTTCCTTCCTTCCGTTTCTTCCTTCCTTTCGTTTCTTCCTTCTGTTCCTTCCTTCCTTCCTTCCTTCCTTCCTTCCTTCCTTCCTTCCTTCCTTCCTTCCTTCCTTCCTTCCTTCCTTCCTTCCTTCCTTCCGTTTCTTCCTTCCTTCCTTCCGTTTCTTCCTTCCTTTCGTTTCTTCCTTCTGTTTCTTCCTTCCTTCCTTCCTTCCTTCCTTTCTTCCTTCCTTCCTTCCTTCCTTCCTTCTGTTTCTTCCTTCCTTCCTTCCTTCCTTCCGTTTCTTCCCTTCCTTCCTTCCTTCCTTCCTTCCTTCCTTCCTTCCTTCCTTCCGTTTCTTCCTTCCTTCCTTCCGTTTCTTCCTTCCTTTTCGTTTCTTCCTTCTGTTTCTTCCTTCCTTCCTTCCTTTCTTCCTTCCTTCCTTCCTTCCTTCCTTCTGTTTCTTCCTTCCTTCCTTCCTTCCATTTCTTCCCTTCCTTCCTTCCTTCCTTCCTTCCTTCCTTCCTTCCTTCCTTCCTTCCTTCCTTCCTTCCTTCCTTCCTTCCTTCCTTCCTTCCTTCCTTTCTTTCTTTCTTTCTTTCTTTCTTTTCTTTCTTTCTTTCTCTTTCTCTCTCTCTCTTTCTTTCTTTCTTATTTTCCTTTTCCTTTTTTTAGTAAATAAAAACAATTCTTTTAAAAAAAGAAATTTAGAAAAGTGTGAGGGGAGAAGTAGAGAGAGATTTGTGTTTGGGAGAAAATAAAGCCTTGTTTAGAGGGGAAAAAAAGATCAGAGAGTGGCCATTTGGAGAAGGTCAATTACAATTTTCCCAAATTGTCCTAGCCTATTTATATTTATATTTCTCTGCATGTATAAAAATTAATCTGATGTTGCCACAGGGAAAATTTCTGCTTTGGAAGGTCTTTTCCTAGTCTGATCTTGATCTTTAGATTCTCTGCAAGCTTCTTTCCTGAGGGGGTCCACCCTTCTCTGGGTGACACCTTTGTTTCTGCATCTTCAAAAGGCTTGGGATTTGCATCTCAAAGGGATCTGGCCTTCATGCCTTGGGCTAGTTCAGGGACTGGCAGAAATTTACCAGAAGCTCATGCCTTAGGCTAGTTCAGGAACTGGCAGAAATTTCCCAGAAGCTTCATGCCTTGGGCTAGTTCAGAGACTGGCAGAAATTTTCCAGAATCTAGCTATCTGCCCGTTTACCTCTGGGAATATCTGCAGAAATTTCCCAGAATCTATCTATGTGCCTGTTTACCTCTGGGAATATCTGCAGAAAATTCCCGGAATCTATCTATCTGCCTTAACCCCACTGCCCCCATTTTACCCCATGAAATCTTTAAGCAGAATGTGAATGAAGGTCCGTCTCCCATTATTTTCCTTCATGCTGACAAAAGAACACAGATTCTGCCAATATGTAAAAGAGTGAAATTTCTTGCCACCTTTGTGGCATGGGGTCCAGGCAATTGTTTCATGCAATTGCTAGTGGGTTTCAGAGTTGTTAGTCTATAAGAGAAATTAAACACCTTTTTTAAAACATTAGGCTGTGGAGGAGGGAAGTTTTCCATAGGCTGAGTCAAATATTTTGACCTTTGAGATACTTTTGGAACCTGGAATAAAACTGATTTCTTCTCACAAATATCATGATCTTCTTACTGTAAATTCAGAGTACTTCTACTGTCAGAGAAGTAAAACATTTGTTGGAATTTTGTAAACTGTGAGGTGCTCTGCAGTGGTGCTGAACAATATAAGTTGTCGCTTAATATGTACAAAATGCATACACACAGAACATATGAAAGCTAAGGACATTTACTACAAGATGTCCTCTAGGACATTTGCTCAACTTGTTTTTACGCTATACTTTGCTGCCATCTTGTGGTCTTATTGTCCTTTCAGCACAGTTGGGCATTAGAAGTTGAATTAGCCATTATCTAAACATAAACATTCAGCATTTTTAGTGATTTTTTGGGGGTGGAACGAAGATAAAGAATTGAAAATTCAAAACATCTATGTTATTATTTTAAGAACATTTTAAGGAGACTAGGTTTAGAAATATCATTTGAAAAAATGATGACAGGGTATCATTTTGATACCCTAAAGGGTAAATCTGACTGGTCCAATACAACAGTGTGAGAGCTTTAGTATGAAGCCACTTTCCTACCTGAGTGCCATCTACAGATATTCTCATCGACATTTCAACATTTGCTATATAAAGTAATGTCACAAATGTTCCTGTGCTTCTCCTGGGGCCGATCTGGTTTTGTCAATGCTTTCCCTCCAACTTTTTTCCGTCTACTGCAGCTTTATGTATTGTTTGTTCTCTTGTCAACCATTCAGCTCCTGGTCTGTCTGTATCTCATCTCCTCTGCATTTTACTTTGCATGCAATTCTGGATCCATTTTCATAACTTTCTAGGGATGCTATACACATTAGTGCTTGAGTAAGCTCTGGAGACAGACTGCGAGGATTTGAATCTTAGTTCTGTCAGTTGGATTCTGACTGGACCATCTGTAGCTAGTTACTTGGACAGTCTCTATTTTCATTTCCTCGTCTGCATAATGGTGGTTCTACCAGTGCCGCTGGCCTGCCTCCCCAGCAGAGCCTCGCAACCAGCCAGACGACCCCCCCCCCACTCCATGAGGGCCTCCATTTTCCTCATCCGGACTCTCCCCCTCTTCAGAACTCCACCCAGCAGACCAACCTATCACAGACCATCTTGTGAGGCCGCTTGCGGCCGCGGTTCATCAATAAATGCTGGATTTAGAGATGACTACAAGAACATGCTACCCGCACAGTAGAGCCTGGCAAGCTACCCGTGTCATATTTGTTATGCCAAATACCAGTAACAATTATAGACCTCATTCCCATGACCTAATGGAATGGTTTGAGGCTCTTTATGTTCCCGTAGCAAGCAGGTACCCTTGGGCTCTACTTACATGAGACAGGACAGGACATATGGAGATGTTGCTGGTACCGCTCGAAGCAAATTGATGATGAACGGAAGACAGTGATACCACAGTGATACCAGTGCCTCCCTACATTATGTATTTATGACAAAGGTTAACTGAGCTAATCCATTTCAAAGTATATACTATCAAATGTGCATTCTTATTTTTCATTATTTTCTCTCCCTACTAGACTATGAATTTCTTAATTTGTCGATGTATTTTTAAATTCACTCATTACTTTTATGTTACAGTTATTTTACAACATTTTTGGTTAAGAAGATGAAGAATTATGAAGCTTTTGAAAGGTGTATTCAGTTAACTTCTTGGGATTCTCCTAATATCAGCAAAATATCCACAAGGCAATAATGTGGTCTTTGGTGCTTAAATGTAGAGAAATTATTACACTTATTGTCATATTTAAAGTGGTGACTAACATTTGCTGAGCATTCACTTAGGATAAAGTCTGTTTAAATGCTTTCTGTGAAAGGCTCATAGTGCTCCAACTATTTTAGGTTAGTATTAAATAAAGCATTCCCATTTGGAGATAGACCAAACAAAAGTGTAGGAAAGTCCTACCAAAGGAGACTGGATTGGAATCAATGCAGTTTAAAGCCACATCCCAATACACTCTGGCAGTGCTCAGGGGACCTTTGGGTTCCAGGTTGAAATCTGGGCCTCTCTCATGCAAAGCATGTTGTTCTCAACCCTATGATGACCACCCCAGAGCTGCAATTATTTTCTAACAAAATGCTAATGAGGGTGAGAGTGGGAGAGAGTCACACACTTACATGTGTGAGAGCATGTGTCTCACACATGTAAGACCCTGAGCTTGTCTCTCATACTACGAGACCCCTGAGCACCTCCAAATATAGCCCTGGTGACCCCTGAGCATCTCCTGAATAACCTAATACCTGTATATCAAACGGGGAAGGACTTTTGTGAGTTCCTCCTATTTGCTCCATCTC
Organism: Cryptotis parvus; assembly: GCA_021461705.1. Classification (NCBI taxonomy): domain Eukaryota; kingdom Metazoa; phylum Chordata; class Mammalia; order Eulipotyphla; family Soricidae; genus Cryptotis; species Cryptotis parvus. The sequence goes on from JAJIBD010013945.1 coordinate 22,395, forward strand.
AACACAGAAGGGAAAAATATCCAGGCATGTTTGCTGTTTGTTTTGAGGGTAGCACCCAGCAGTGCTCAGGGCTCTGCACTCAGAAATTATTCCTGGAGGTGCTCAGTGGTCTATGTTGGATAACAGGGATCAATCCCAAGCTGGCCCTATGCAAGGCAAGCGTTTTACTCATCACTCCAGCCCCTGGTGAAGCCTGCTCTTGATCTATTCAAAGTTTATTCCCCCCAAGCTATATATTTGGGAGGGAGGGAGCACACTCCCCAGAGCTTACTTCTGTCTCTGTGCTCCAGGATTATTCCTGTAGATAAGTCAAGCCTCAGGGGGAGATGTTTGGTCATCAAACACTCTTGTCCCTGAGCACCCCAAGACCTTAAACACGAGCCATGTGTTGGGAGTGACTGAAGCTGTAAGCTGCCCTGGGCATTACCTCAGAGCCCTTAGGACAGCAATATTATTCCTTTTCTGCAAAGTTCTTTCCTTTTCTGCCCTCTTCATTTCCCTGCCTCCAGGAGAGATTTGGATTGTCTGAGAGATTGTGGCCAGCCCTGACCTTCAGCCACATGGGCTTGTTTACTTCCTCCTTGCACCCTGAGGAAGAGACTTGTGGAGATTGTCTTTCTAGCAATGAGGTCCTCAGAGATGATGTTTTTAGTGATAGCCCCGCCCTACTGGCGGTCCCCTGAGCACCACCAGGAGTAATTCCTGAGTGCAGAGCCAGGAGAAACCACTGAGCATTGCCGGGTGTGACCCAAAAAAAAGTGATTTTAATGCTCTTAAACACATTCTTTTCTAATGTCTCATTTCAGTGCTGAGTGAACATCAAACCACAAAAAAAACTATTTTAGAGAATCCTTCCAAACCTCAAAGAAGCTGCATTGTCATCCTAGATCAGGCCTCAGCTTGCAATAGGGGATTTTGTGAACATGGATAGTGAATTGCCATCACTGGTATCTGTTGCCCTTGGCTTATTGCAAGTGTGGTGATAAGATGCTGACCACAAAGGCCGACTATTTTTAAGCTCCTTCTAGTAGGTAAGAGCATCATTCTTCTCTAGGAACATCTGCTCAGACATGCCTCACTTGCTGCCCCACCGCAAGCTGCTGTTAGAGCATCTTGCTAAGAATACTGCCTCCACTAAAGCATGAGATGGGCCAAGAAAAGGACCTTGCTGCAGCAACAGGAAGCAGCCTGAGCTTCCAGATATTTCAATGAAAACTCTACCTGGTCTAGCTTTCAGACTTGGTCCTAGAATCCTGAAGAGATGATATGTCACCAAGGCTATAAATCACCATTAAGCATCCTCTAAGTTCAAGGAACATTAAGATGACATAGATTGTGTCCTTCGGCACCCCCTAAGGAAATTCCATCTCTCTCTTACACCTTACTGCACAAAATAGCTCCCTTGCTTATTCATTCATTCAAAGTTTCTTTGAAACTATATGTGGTCACCAACTCTATAGAAAATGATGCCATGAATCATCGGGGCTACTAAATATGTTAAAGATATAAAAGCAAATATAAATATAAGCTGGGAATCATTTTGTTTTGAGATAGAAATTAAAATGTATGAAATTTTTATCCACCATTCCTCATCATTTGTTCCATGGTTTGCTGGGGGAGCTATTTTTTTTTTAGACACCTCCAACTCAGATCATTGTTTTTGCAGAATTCAGCCAATTTTGGAATCCTTCTTTCTGTTCCCATTGTAGCTCCTTAGTGGTCATTGTGCCATTTGCATTCTGGAAATAAGAGTAGGACCTCAGTCAAGTTTTCCTGGTGATTTGGAGCAAGAAGGGAGCTTTATAGCCAAACTTCCTTTCCCTAAGCCATTTGGTGGGTTTTATCAACTTCTTTTCAGGTATTGGTTCATTACCACAAGTTCTAGCACCACTATGATCTGCATGTTTGTGTTCTTCCTCTTTTCCCCCAGTAACTTTAATGAAAAACTACTACTCAAGGTGATAGTCTCAGGAAATAGTGCCTTTGTGGGGTGATTTGCTGAGGGTGGAACCTTGTGGACAGATTTGTGTGATTAGGTGATCACTCAGAAGGGAAGCTTCATCTGTGAAGGAGAAAGCAGACCCCTCCCAGTGGCTGGACTGTGCTGCTATTTCTTAAATTTTTATTATACCACCATGAGATAAACAATTACAAAGTTGTTCATGTTTAGGTTTTAGTCATACAGTGTTCCAGCACCCATCCCTCCGCCAGTGACCATTTCCACCACCAATGTCCCCAGATTCCCTCACCCAGCTTGCCTCTATGGCAGATCTTCTGCTTCTGCTCCTGGTCCTTCTTCTCCTCCCCCATCCTCCTCCCCTTCCTCCTCCTCTTTCTTCTTCTCATTCCATTCTCTTACACATTGTGACTTACAGTACAGCATTTGGGTTTATCATATATATGCCTTTGGGGCTGGCATTCTTTTTTCCCCCAGTTTTTTATTTTTTTATTTTATTTTTTTAAGTATTTTATTATGCCACAGTGAGATATACAATTACAAAGATATACAATTACAAAGTTCATATTTGGGTTTTGGTCATACAGTGTTCCAGCACCCATCCCACCACCAGTGCCAATCTCCCACCACCAACGTCCCCGGTTCCCTCCCTCCCTCCCCCAGCCCTTCTCCATGGCAAGTTCTTTATTTCTTTCCCTTTCTCTTTCTCTTTTCCTTCACTTCCAGACTATGGATAACAGAACATACATTAAAGGGTTGTCACGTGTATCTTTTTGCCTGTATTTAATGCTCAGTTCTAGGTTGGTATTAGTACTTTCGACAATTATTAGCACACTGTTCCATTTTCTGTCTTACCTAGCCTCCTGACTCCCACACGTTTGTGATAATTTCCTCCTTTGACAACACCTCCTGATACATGTTTCACTTGACCTTGGATATTGGTATCATAATATGTACGTATATATTTTTTGTCATGCAAATAAATACAGTCATTCTGTATCTGTCTCTCTCCCTCTGGCTAATTTCACTCAACATAATCTTCTCCATGTCCATCCATTTATAGGCAAATTTTATAACTTCATTTTACCTAACAGCTGCATAGTATTCCATTGTGTAGATGTACCAAAGCTTCTTTATCCAGTTATCGATTCTTGGGCTACTCTGGTTGTTTCCAGATTCTGGCTATTGTGAATAATGCTGCTATGACCATAAAAGTAGGGATGGTGTTTCCGCTGCGTATTTTTGGCTTTCCAGAGTATATTCCCAGGAGTGGTATGGCTGGGTCAAATGGGAGTTCAATTTCTTGTCTCTGGAGGAATGTCCGTATTGTTTTCCAGAAAGGTTGTAGGGGCTGGCATTCTTGACTCCCAAAAAGCTCAGGCAAATTCTTTTCCTGTTTTTGTTTGTTTGTTTGTTTGTTTTTTATATATCTTCTTCCCTTCCTTCAGGGCCTTCTCAGGATTTTGGAGATAAAATTCTAATTTTAAGAAGTTATGTTGGCACTAGAGTGATAATGCAGAGGGCAAGGCTTTTGCCTTTACACATGATCAACCCAAGTGCCATCCCTGGCATTCTATATGGTCCCCTGAGTACCTCTAGGAATAATTCCTGGGTACAGACCCAGAGCCCCATATAATTGCTAGGAGTAGCCCCTAAACAAAAATAAAAAGAAAAGAAGTTATGTTATTAAGAAAACTTTTCTTGCAGTTGGAAAGTAAGTACAGGGATAGGTAAGCGTGCCTCCATGCAGCTGATGCCAATTCAATTCCTGACACCACATGATCCCCAGGCAATGCTAGTGTAGCTGGCAGTCCCAAGAACCACCATGATGAACTTGACAATGCCTGACACTTCAGGGTCCCAGAAGCATCATATCCTCAGGCTTAGTACTGTACCACCAGCCAGTTGACAAGAAATCAGAAACTTTTGGACCTCCTCCTGAGCACTCCTGAAATTCCTCCCTCTGCAAACACAACCTGTCTTCCTATTAGACTATCAGTATTTTTTATTATCATATACAGAAAACTCCAACTTTGAAAAACATAGGAACTCTAATGGGTAATCATCCTTTTCAAATCATTGCAAACATGTATCTTGTTCCATACTTTTCTTATCCTATCTGAATGATTTCGTTTACTTCTTCAACAATTGTATGATCTAGGCACCCTTCTCATCCCCTATTTCATCATATAAGGAAACTGAGGAACAGGGACTGATGATCTCAGATCAGGCAATCTGACTCCAAAGTCCACGTGTCCACTGCTAAGGAATACTCATTTCCATAGCCATTTGTGTATTGATACCGATTTTTATACTGAAACCAGTAGAGTAAACTTGAAAAATTATGAAAAGTCTCTGTGTTTCATGATTGTTATGACATATATATTGCAAAGCAACATCCAAGCGCTCTGTTTTGATGTATCTGTGGTCGCACATTTAAAATTTCCAAGTCCTAATCAAGACATCTTCCTCAGTCATGGCCATTCTTTCTCTTTGGGTTTAGCATGATTTTTTCTCGATCGGGCGTAATAAAATTGGAATTAACTTGGTTCTTCTCAATCTCCAGTATCAAACCAGCAGAAGCAGTTGAGAATAAGCTAGGAGAAAGATGTGTCGTATATGCAGTCTTAATTGTATGAGTAAGTGCTTAATATGTGAGTTATATGTTAGAGGTGGGAGCTAGATAAAAATCTAGTGTTATATAAATCTTCAGATGAGAGGAACTTTACTGTTTGTCTAACCAGTGGTGATTACACTGTTTTATCTCCGTGTCCATTTTCAGCTTATATCACCTCTGACACATTTTATAAATGTTTTGAGATATCTAATTTTCTTTAAGTGTAATTTCTAAGGGACTCTCATCCATTGTTGGTCAGGGTGTCAACTGGTACAGCCTTTTTGGAAAACAATGTGGACATTCCTCCAAAAACTAGAAATTGAGCTCCCTTCATTTGAACCAGCAATACCACTCCTGGGAATATACCCTGGGAGGAAAAAACTCACAGTGGATATACCATCTACACTTCTATGGTCATAGCAGCACTATTCACAAAAGCCAGAATCTGGAAACAACCAGAGTGCCTGAGAACAGATGACTGGATAAAGAAACTGTGGTACATCTACACAATGGAATACTACACAGCTGTTAGGAAAAACGAAGTTATGGAATTTGCCTATAAATGAATGGACATGGAGAGGATCATGCTGAGTGAAATTAATCAGAGGAGAAAGGGACAGATATAGAATGACTGCATTTATTTTGAGGATATTAAAAAAAAGCATGATACCAATATCCAAAGCCAGACAAAACACGGATCAGGAGGTCTTTCAGTGGGTGGAAGCTACTGCAAGTGTCTGGGAGTCAGAGGTTATGTAAGATAGAGAAAGGAACAGTGTACTAATATTATTATAGATGATAATACCAGCCTAGAACTGAGAATTTAAAGTAGGCAAAAGGATATATATGATAGCCTCTAAATGTATGTATTGCAAGCCACAATGTGTTAGAGAAAGGAGAGAGAGAGAGAGAGAGAGAGAGAGAGGTAAAGTCGCCTGCCATAGACACAGGCTGGGGGCACAGAAATCAGGGGATATTGGTTGTGGGAAATGGGCACTGGTGGAGGGATAGATACTGGAACACTGTGTCACTGAAACCCAAATATGAGCATATTTGTAATTGTATATATCACAGTAATATAATAAAATTTTTTAAAAATGTAATCTCTGTCCACCCTCCAATTATAGGAGTTATATGCTGTGGTGCTTGTGGGCTCAGGGAAAGTCTTGGCAATGCTTGGCTCCTCTGGCTATTGTTTGGTGTTGGGAGGCCATCAGGTCACACCTGGTGGTATATGTGGGTCACTTGTGTTCCCATTCATCGATTTGCTTGAGTGGGCACCAGTAGCGTCTCCATTCGTTGGGAATGAGGTCTGTTATTGTTACTGTTTTGGGCATATCGAATACACCATGGGTAGCTTGCCAGGCTCTGCTGTGGCTCTGGGTTCATCCCAGGGGGCCCAGTCTTTTTTTATGTCAGACCACCCACCATCCTGGGCCCATGGGGCAGAGTCCTGGGGTGTAGACAAGCCTGTCTGCCACCTGCCAATGCAGCCGGGCACCACAGCCACACCTGCAACACCTCAAGGGGTAGGGGTCTATAGGGTTTTTGGATCAAACTCAGTGCTTCATGTATGCTAGGTGTGTGCTCTATCATTTACATATCTCCTGGCCCTGAGGTCTCTGTACCTTTAATTCTATCACAGTTCCCAGTTATAAGGCCAATCTTCTTCCACCTGGTTTAAAAAGCTACTTAGGTGAACATTACAGGTCTGTAGTCTTCAAATTCCTTTAACAAGTTTCATGACAGGACTTTGAGTCATAAAAGTCTGACAGAAAGCCATTAGCTCTGGCCTTTCAGTCTGAATATCCTCATGTCGAGAACCCTGTGTCGGGGAGTATATCAGATGAATCACTTGGATTCCTGTGTGGGTGCTCTGTAGGAAAGTTTGGTGTTCAACGTTTGACTCACTGGACAGGAGGGACTTGTTTGAAAAGAAAATTAGGACTAATATATCCCCCCAAAGTATTTTATTTTCCCAAATGTCATTGCTAACTCATAATAAATGATATTTATTTACTGTTCACAAATGCATTTTTAGTGAAAATAAGATAAAATTCAAAACCGTTATCAGAGGCAAGATAGAGCATGCCATTTTGTTTGTTAATAAGATCTTATCGGGCACTACTAAACTAAATTCTCTAGTTTGGTGTGGGTTTTCATTTTATAGGATTTTTATGAGAGTATACCACCTACACAACAGAGCCTGGCAAGTTACCCGTGTTTTATTTTATATGCCAAAAACTAGTAACAATTATGGACCTCAATTCCAGGACCTGAGAATGGTTTGAGGTTCTTCCTGTCCCTGGAGCAAGCAAATGCCCTTCAGTTACACTTGCTTGTGACAGGACCTATAGAGATGTTACTGGTGCCCACTCGAGAGCAAATCGATGAACAATGGGAAGACAGTGATACAGTGTGATACAGACTTTTTATGGATAAAGTTTATTGAAAGTATTTTGTTGGAACTTTAGAGGTATAGCTGATATTTCCCCAATTTTATCTTTTGCACACATGTTTTGAGAGTTGGCTATTATACTAACATTGAGTTATTCTGCTCCTCCCATATTCTTTATCCCTAGAAATTGTATATTTCTACCTTGACACATCAGCCTATTCTGGGCAGATCAAATAAATCCAATTGAATAATATATATATTTTCATAACTGCCTTTTTTCCCAAGGCAGAGTCAGTTCAGGGTTTGCCCGTGTTGTTACGTAGATCAATACTTCATTCCCTTTGGTGGCTGATATTGTTTGCTTACTTTGTGTATTTTGTAATCTTGATTTTACTAGAATTTAAGAGGTTTTTGCTCCTACCATGTTAAGCATATTGATTCACGCTTTGTTTTCCTTAATAGGATTCCAATTTTCAGGAATTTTTTCTTTCTCCTCTAGTGATTATGGAAGTTTGTTTAAAGTTAGTAGTATTCTGTTCTGCAATGCTTGATATCGTTTAGAAGGGACAACAATTCAGCT
>JAJIBD010013946.1:0-46172 GCA_021461705.1 Cryptotis parvus
AGGGATCTGTATGTAAGGGGTCTGCTCACCGTTCTTAGCCTAGAATGGTCACATGACTGCCATTTGCAAAGGAGCTTGAAAATGTTCTCTCACTGGCTACCGCAGAGAAAAGGGGCTTCGTGAACTCACCAGCTAGTTTGTGGCTGTCATACCTACCTTTAAAGCCATCATTATAATTTTGTTTTGTTTGTTGGTGATGCTGAGGGGTTGCTCCTGACTCTGCACTCAGGAATTACTCCTGGCAGTGCTGGGGAACCATAAGGGATGCCGGGGATTGAACCTGGGTTGGCTGCATGCAAGGCAAATGCCCTACCTTCTGTACTATATTCCCCAGCTTGAAACCTCTACTTTTGAGTACATTTGTGTGATGGTACTCAAATATGTGGGTCCACAATCATCTGGAAGCTATGTGAGTTTCTGGGGTCCCTGGATTTAGGTATGTTGAGCTGAAATTTGTGTCAGCTACAAAGATGCATGGCCATCCTTAGAGAGAGGAAGCTGGTGGAAGGAGCCAAGCCTCACAGACCCATGCCTGTTCCCTTCTATGGGAAGCAGGAAGACTGTCTAGTTAACAGGGTAAAGGGAGTGAATCTAAACAGCAGGTACATAGTACAAGTTTAAAGAGAAAATACTGAGAGCAGAGACAGGGCATGGACTGTTGGCAGGATTCTGGGCTTCTCTTGGCTCATCTCAATGGGACAAAGAACTGATGCTGGGTGTTTTACTGTCCGTTCTTTGGGAGAGAACCACAGTAGAGATTTGTTTTCACTCCACGGGCAGAGTGATATTATAGCAGCAAGGCTTGCACATGGCTTAGCGGGGTTTAATAACAACATAGGATCGCTGAGAGATCCTGAGCACAGAGGCAGGAGTAAGTCTGAGCACAGCTGGATGTCTCCCCCCCACCTCCCAATTCTTATTGTTGTAAAGGGGGCAGCAGTGATTCTAGGTCCATAGTGAGCAATAATATCTTTGTGCATTATTTTATATAATTATTTTGTTCATTATTTTAGGAAACACTTAAAGCCTTGCAATAAATGGAAGAATTATTTCCAACACAATAAGATACTTCACATTATCCAACACTCTTTCCATAGTTCTGTTTTCTTAGATCTGCATGATATAGGGTCGTCCTGAACATGGGCCGGGAAGGGTCTGTCTCTCTAGGAAAAGCATGGTGGGAAGGAGAGTCAGGGAACCCAGAGCCTTCCCTGCAGGAGGGAAGAGAGCTATTAGCCCTCAGATCACAGCCTGGGAAGCTGATCTGCCACTAGCCGAACTGCGAATCCCAGGCAGAGCTGACTGGGATTAGAGTCTGGCTCCAGGCTTCCCAGTTACGCAAATTGCAGCTTGGTCACCCAGCAGCTCCTGGGGGCAAATCCATTTGAGAAACTGTTCAACAGCATGTGCTTAATTTCCAAGAAAGTTTCCATGATCTTTGGTTTTAACACCGACTCGACTCTAACCTTCCCTGGGCTTTGTATTTCTCATAAAAGCATTGCTTCCTCCTACCCCTTGCACCTCATTTTCTACCCGGTACTTTTTGAGCAATTGCCTAAGAGGTAGAGCATTTTAGGAGGCTAGAGTCTGCATGCGGTGGCGGCCAAAGATTAAAGCATATTTGCCCTGCAACCATTAGTTGTGTGACTTTAGCCAAGTGATTCTACTTCTCAGACCCTTGGGTTTCTCATCGAGGAAAGCGTTATTTCGGACATTGCAGGACACAGAGAGGCTACCTCCTGCAAGTGGGAAATCCACGTTTTGCACCAGGGGACCCCTGGGCTCAGTAATGGTGGAAAAGTGCTTGTAGGTGGGTACAGAGAGTGGGCTGCCCCTTTATGGGCACATATCAAGCACCATGTGCAGTGTCAAGCCTGCTCTACAGTTGGCATCATTTTATCTTCATCAGGCCTTTCTTTGATTTTGTTTGTTTGTATTGTGTTTGGGCCACATCTGGTGATGCTCAGGGGTTACTCCTGCTCTGCTGATTGATCATTCCTGGAGGTACTCAGGGAACCATACGTGATGTTGGGAATTGAAGTCTGGTTGGCTGTGTGCAAGGCAAGAGCCATACCTGCTGCACAGTATTTCTCGTCCTCCAACGAGGCATTTCTTTTGTAGACGAGGGACTTGAGAGGACTCTGCCAGGTTTTCCACCTTGTGGGCTGTAAAAGGAAGTTTCTCCTGCCACATCCGGGCCTTGGCCCCAGCAGTCGTGGGGTGGGAGGATGAGATGTAGAAAAAGAGCTCAGCGCGTGGAATCCTTTAAACCCTAATGCCGTGTGACCCCACAGCCCAGCCTAAACCCAACCAGGAAATCTTCCTAAGAGCAATTCAACTGTGCCCCCATAAGGTTGTTTCTAGCTAGGCTGCAGTATGGGGAGGGGAATGTCAGGGCAGGAGACCCACAAAACTAAAGCCTGACTTACCTTGTTTGCCTTTCTTGTTCTTTTTTTTTGGCTTTTTTGGGTCACACCTGGTGATGTGCAGTGGTTACTCCTGGCTCTGCACTCAGGAGTTACTGCTGGTGGTGCTTAAGGGATCATGTAGGATGCCAGGAATTGAACCCCAGTCAGGCTGGTGCAAGGCAAATGCTCTGCCCATTGTACTATCGCTCCAGCCCCCACTTGTGTCTTTTTGTGTTTTGTTTGTTCTTTTTGGGTTACACCAGGGTATACTTAGAGGTTATTCTTGGCTCTGCACTCGGGAATTACTCCTGGTGGTGCTTAGAGGACCGTGTGGAATGCCGGGGACCAAACCTGGTCAGTCATATATAAGTCACTTGCCTTACCCACTGTACCTCTCACTATATAGCCCCAGCCTTCTCTTCTTGTCTTTTTGATAATACCTGTTTTGATAAGCGTGAGATGATATCTTGTTATGATTTTTGTACCTATTTCCCAGATGATTGGTGATGTTGAACATGCCTTCATGTACTGGTTAGTCATCTGCTTTGAAGAGATGTTAATTTTGATCCTCTGACCAGGGATAATATAGTCATTGCCTTGAAGGTGACTGATCTGGATTTGATCTCCAGCATGCCATACGGTCCCCCTGAGCTCCATCAGGAGTGATCCCTGAGTATAAAGCCAGGGAATAAGCCCTGACCACTGCTGGGTGTGGCCCTAAACTAATACAAAATTGAGTTTGTTTTTACTATTGAGTACATACATGTGTGTGAATAATATGCTTATAGTGGCTATACCATTTAGGTTTGTGAAGGTACATTTCCTAATATTTAGCAACACCTAACCTTATAGTTCACCCTTAAACAATGTGGTAGTTAGTGACATAGACCTCCTTCCCTAAGGCAGATGGAAATATGCATGCCACTTATATTAGGAGGGACATCCCTCCTAATATTCACAGGTTTGACATCAACAGATGCAACAAAAGTACTTCTTCATTTGGTTGAATCCAGGAATGTGGAGCCATATTGTTTAGCTGTTGTTTGAAATCAGGTGATGTGGTACCACCAAAACTCAGGAATCACTTTTTAAAAAAGAATTTTATTACACCATTTTTAAACATACAATTGCAAGATGCTCATGTAGAGTTTTGGTTCTACAGTGTTCCAACACCCATTCCTCCACCCGAACCCATCTCCCATCACCAATGTCCCCACCTCCCTCCCTCCCGCACCCCAACTACTTGGCGGGTTCTGTATATCTTTTCTCTCTTCTCTATCTCTCCCTCCGCCTACCTTTCCTACATATTGTAGAATGCAGTACATTAAAGGACATAATTGTTTCCACTAGTTTGATGGACCGTGTGGCTGCAAGTGGCCGCCAACTTAGGGGCCTCATGACAGCGAAAATGGTGGCTAATGTGGTGGGTGAGTCTCATCCGGCTGCTTCTGGGACCCCACCGAGGTGATGGGCCAACACCCAAAACCCATCTGTCCTCCTGGGGGCCTCATTGTCAGCTGAGCTAGGGGAGAGCCCAGTTCCAGTTCCCCTAGCTGCGTTTGAGGCTCTGCATGCTATGGCCCAGGGCAGCTCCTGGGCGGGGCCACAGGGCTCAGACAAAATGGAGAGGGGAAGGGCCGACCCCAGGTCCATCTGACGAATTCCTGGTGATTCCCACTCTGGTACCTGCCTACCTGGGCTCAAACTCGGATTGCTCTGTTAATCTGATCTTGAAGTCAGAGTCCCTCCTGGGCGGGTGCTGATGTGCTGCAGTATCCGGACAGTGAAAATGTTGGCTGATGTGGTGGGGCGAGTCTCATCCGGCTGCTTCCGGGACCCCTAGTCAGCCCCAGGGCAGCTCATAGGCGGGGCTACTGGGCTCAGACAAAATGGAGAAGGGAAGGGGCCACCCCAGCTCCATCTGATGAATTCCCAGAAATTCCCGCCTCTGGAAGCTGCCTACCTGGGCTTGAACTTGTTTTGCTCTGTTAATCTGGTCTTGAGGTCAGCGTCCCTCCTGGGTGGGCTCTGATGTGCTGCAGCGTCCGGACAGCAAAAATGGTGGTTACTGTGGTGGGCGAGTCTCATCCGGCTGCATCCGGTACCCCCAGAGGTGATGGGCCAACACCCAAAACCCATCTGTCCTCCTGGGGGCCCAATGGTCAGCTGAGCCAAGGGGAGGGCCGAGTTCTAGCTCCCCCAGCTGCATCTGAGGCTCTGCATGCTATATCAACCTCTCCAGTTTGATGCAAATAGAAAGATCATTGAAGTGTACAAATGAGAAAGATTCTGAAAGGACCTGGTGCTAAAATCCATTGTGTCTAAGAATAAACCGCGCCTGCGCAGCTGTGGATCTGGAGTCTGTCTTGCGGTGGTTGGCTGTGGTGGCTGGAGCTCAGGGTCCCACCCACTGAGCCCGGAGGCTGGGGACTGGGGGAGGCCCCACAGGAATCACTCTTGGAGGTGATCAGGGGACTATACAGGAATCTGGGGAGTAAGCCTGGGTTGGCAGCATGTAAGGCAAGCACCATACTTAGCTCTCTTTTTGTTTGGGGACCATACCTGGCTCTGTGCTCAGGGTCCAGGCCTGACAATGCTTGGGGACCATATGTAGTGCAGGGATTCAGACCAGGGTCACAGACATAGTCACACATGAGGCAAGTGCCTTACCCTATGGACTGTCTCTCAGGTCCTGGATGTTAGACTTCTTAAAGGTATTAGTTCTTCTAGTTTTTTGAGTGTGAAAGCTTGGTGTGTGTGTGTGTGTGTTGTCATTTTTAACCACCCAGAAGTGCTTAAGGCTTACTCTGTGTGTGTGTGTGTGTGTGTGTGTGTGTGTGTGTGTGTGTGAACTGTCTTGTTTTTTAACCACCCAGAGGTGCTTAGGGCTTACTGCTAGCTCTGTGCCCTGGGGTCACTTCTGGTGGGACTTGGGACCATATAGGTAAGGATCAAAATTGGATCAGCTGTAAACAAAGCAAGAACCCTACCCATAATACTATCTCTTTAGAATTAGTCCTACATATAGTTTTAATGTACAAATACTTCATTTCCTGGGTTAAATACATTCTTAGGTTTAATTATTTTTCGGGAGTCGGGCGATAGCCCAGCGGGTAGGGCGTTTGCCTTGCAGCGCGGCGGCCCATGCCGGCCTAGGTTCGATCCCGGCATCCCCATATGGTCCCGAGCACCGGCAGGAGTAATTCCTGAGTGCAGAGCCAGGAGAAACCCCTGAACATTGCCGGGTGTGCCCAAAAAGCAAAAAAGCAAAAAAAAAAAAGAACATTATTTTCTTGGTGGGTAGTGGGGGCAAGGAGTTGGGATACAACTGTTCTGTTTTTTTTTTTTTTGGTCTTTGGGTCACACCCGGCGATGCTCAGGGGTTAATCCTGGCTCTGCACTCCAGGAATTACTCCTGGCGGATGCCAGCTCCCGGCATGGGCCGGCTGCACCCAGCAAGGAAACGCCTTACCCGCTGGCTACGCCGCCCCAACAACTATTCTGTTTAATAGTGAAATAAAAATTAAAAAAAATTAAATCAATTTAATTAAAAATTTAGAAAATTAAAATTTTAATTTAACGATTCCGTCATTGAGAGGATTTTTTCCCCCTTAATTTCTTTCCCTAATATTGTTACTAATGCAGAGAAAAACATTTTTATACACAAGTAAAGAGCCAAGTACAATTGTTGAGGTGCTTTCTCTACATGCAGCTAGTTGTTCCGGTTTTGGGTTTATACCCAGCTGTGCTCAGGGGTTACTCCTCATTCTGTGATTAGAGATTACTCCTAGTGGGGTAGAGAGGATTCTATGTGGTGCCGTGTCGGGAACGCTGCCAGGGTCCCCCCGACAGTGTCAGGACAGAGGTTGTCTTCTACCTCCGGAGGACGCCCGGGAGAACAGATGAAAACTCACGAGTCCGGTGCAGTTCCAAAAATGGCTTTTAATAGTACAAAAGCTCTTCCACAGCACTAGAAGATGGAGCAAAAGGCCAAAGAGCAAAAGACCAAAGCCAAAAGCCAAAAGCGCGCAGGAGCCAAAAGCTGAAGGCTGGAGGGAACCAAAGGCAAAAGGTAAAGGTGAAGGGGCCTCAAGTCAGCCCCTTATATACACCAAAGTAATCCAATCGGGAGGTTGTCATGCCAACAAAGAACCCTAAACAGAGTGTAGTGCCACACCCCTATTGTAGGTATAAACAAAGGTTACACCAAGGACTAATCCCGAGATTATCTCTTATGTAAAACACTGGAGAGAGAGGGGGCTGATATAAAGTAATACATCTTAACTTCATGAGCTTCATGTAATCTAGATGGTACCCACAAGGTCCCTTATTATTATCTGCACCAGGGTGATTCTGAGTATCTTGTTCTCATGTACTGAAAGGGTCATACTCGCCTGCTTAGAGCAAACTAGTATGATCCTTCCTATAGTCTACCTTTAGTCTCAGCATAGCCAGGGTGGTAGTCTCCTGGTAAATTCTAACTGTCCCACGTTGGGTGCAGTGGGTATAAAGAGGAGCTGTGCCCAATCTAGAAAACATAGAAGTCTTAGTAGATGTATAAGTCAGAAGTTATTCAATCAAGGTGACTTCTGTAACTGCCACACCCTCTAGCAGTGTTTACATAGAAGAGAGATCTCATTAGAATAAACATTGGCTTAAATAAGATTAAGCTGGGAGTGAGCAAAACAATAAAACTCCCAGATTAGCTAAACATGTCCTCCAACAGTGCCGGGTAAGAAACTGAGGTTGGCCAAGTGCAGTGCAAGTGCTTTAGTTCCCATACTATCTCTAGCCCTGAGATAACCATATCGCCTTTATATTTCATCTGCTTAGCGTGATACATCATGTTGACAAGAGATGTTTTGAATCACATCTGCGTCCCTGGAATAAATTCTATTTGATCATATTGTGTGATCCTTTACTGTGTCATTGGACTAAGTTTACTAAAATTTCATTGGATTTTTTTTTAAATTTTTTTATTATACCACCGTGAAACATACAATTACAAAGGTGTTCATAATTGGTTCTTGGTAATACAGTATTCCAGCACCCATCCCTCCACCAGTGCCCCATTTCCACCACCAATGTACCCCTCTCCCTCCCCGCCCCCACACCCGCCTTAATAGCAGGTACCCCAGTTTCCTCTCTTTCTCTATCTCTCTCTCTGTCTCTGTATCTCTCTCCCTCTTATTTTACACATTGTGGCTAGCCCTGCAGATATTTAGAGTTTATCACTTAAGTCTCTTTGTGTATATTCAGTGGTGAGTTTTAATCTGCCATTACCATTTCCCACATTTAGTAAAACACTGGTATCTATATCCTATTAATGAATGCAGTCATTCTATATCTGTCCTTTTTCCTTCTGACTAATTTTTCATTGGATTTTGTACCTATGTATATCAAGAATGTTGGTTTACACATTATTTTCTTGTGGCATTCTTGTCTGGTTTTGGTATCTGGATAATGATGAAACTGTTGATGCTATTCTACTTTAAAAAAAAGTTTAGAAAGGTTTGGTATTAATTCTTCAAATGTTTGATACAATTCACCAAAGAAGCCATCTGGTATTGAAGTTTGTTGTTGGGAGATTTTTAATTACTGATTCAATCTCCTCACTCCACACTTAGTAATCAATCTGTTCATTTTTTTTCTATTTTTTCCTGATATATTCTTGGTGGGTTATATATTTCCAAGAATTTACTCATTCATCAAATTTGCTGACAAATAGTTGTTCAGTGTCTACTATATAATCCTTTACATTTATATGGTGCCTGTTGTAACATCTACTTTCACTTCTGATTGAGCCCTCTCTGCCTTTTGGTGAGTCTAGCTAAAGGTTTTTTGCTAGTCTTATTTATCTTTTGAAAGAACCAACCTTAGCACCATTGGTATTTTTCTTTTAAACGGAATTACATTTTTGAATATGTAGATATATATTCAATATATGAATATATATTCAATATATATTCAAATATGAATATATATTCAATATATATGAATATTCATATACATTGAATATATTTTAAATATATATTGAATATATGAAAATCAGGCTATCTCCCCCTCCCCCCATGGAATAGTGGTGCTGACCCCTCTGAGTTCTGAGTCACCCCCCCATTTCTATGCTGATCATGAGGCATCTGGAGGAAAGGCAGGTTTTAGCCCTCGCCCTCCATCCCAATAGAGCTTCGCAAAAAGCCAGAGGAACCCCCCACACCACGAGGGCTGCCATTTTCCAACATCCGGACTCCACAGCTCATCAGAGCTCCACCCAAGAGAAAAGCCGATCTCTCCCCATTGGTTAAAACAGTAAATGCATGAGATGAGAGCCTGATACTGAGAGTATGCCACCAGCACTGCAGAGTCTGGCAAGCTACCCATGTTGTATTTGATATGCCAAAAACCAGTGACAATTATAGACCTCATTCACAAGACCTGAAGGAATGGTTTGAGGCTCTTCATGTTCCTGGAGCGAGCAGATGCCCTTGGGCTACACTAGGACGCAACAGGACGTATGGAGATATTATAGGTGCCTGCTCGAGCATATCGATGAACAACGGGAAGACAAGTGATAATATATATATGTATTATATATATGTAATATATAATACATATTATATAAAATATAATATGTAAGTACTTATATATTATATATAATGAATACTTTTATATATATATGTACTCATTCAGTGTTCAGGACTTAATCTACCTCTGAACTCAAGGATCACTACTGGTGGGCTACAGGATGGATTGGAGGGACCAAATGGAATTCCAGGGATTGAACCCAGGTCAGCTGCTTGCCAGGCAAATGTCCTGCCCACGGTACTATTCCTCCAGTCTCATCCCAGCCTTCTATTGGTTTCCATATCACAACCCAGCAGCAATGGTGCTTGACTTGCACCTGACTGACCCAAGTTTAATCCCTGCCCAGTACTTGAGGGCGGAGCCAGGAGTTAAGCCCTGAACACATCTGGGTGTGGCCCAAAAAACCAAACTAAAGGAGTGTCTTGAGGAGGGTGAGGAGAATGGATCAGTGTAGATTTGAGAGAGTAGAAGAGCTATTTGGTGTCAAGTACTCAGAACTTGTTCTGGAGCTATCTTCAGTAGAGACTAAAGTGGGAAATCTTTGTGACAAGGCAGAGGAGAGTGCAGTCAGTTCCTCTGGCTGCCTTCAGAAAGCTTGGGATGGGACCAGAGAGAGTATGGGGGTTCGGATAAAAACACTTGCATATGAATGACTCCAGATAAATCCCAACATCTCATATGGTCCCAAGCATTATCTGAAGTGATCCCTCAGCTCAGAGCCAGGAATAAACCTAGAGTAGTGTCAGGGTGCCCCCCCCCAACCATTTTCTGAAAAGAAAAGCTTGGCATACCCTAGCACGTCAGGTAAAACTTGGAAGAGTTTTACCTACCTCTTACTCTAAGCTCAACCTTTCAAAGGACTGCTCAAGGGCAAAAAATCTCCTGGAGCAAAAGGGCAGAAAGTTCAGAGGCTCGGAGTCCTGTCACCAGTCCCACCTATCCGTGTGAAGCTTGAAGCAGTGAGCACCCAGGGTGGAAACTGTCTGGAGAAGCATCCCCAGCCTATGGCCTCAAGCTGCTTCAAACTGGCTATGCCACAGTGGGTGGGCAGCAGCCTGTCCGGTCACCATAGAAACCACTAATGCAAGACATCTCCAGGGAGGACCAATTGATGCCGCTGATCTCAGCCCTTTAATCCTGAGCTTGGTTACTTTGGCAGCTTCAACACAGGATCCTTTTGTCAGACCGAACAGCTCATGAAGGATGATTTGCTAAGATGTGTGGAGATTATCTCAGGAACACATCCAAGAAAGGAAGCACTGTGGGTTAGGCACAACACGGGGCCCTCCCAGGTTTGTCAGCACGATTATCTGTCTGCCCCCACTTCAGCACCTGGGAATGGCGCATACCACATCAACTTCCTGTAGATCGACAGAGCCCGACCTATGATCCCGGCAGATCTGGCGGTGGGTGCTAGAGGTAAGGACTGTTGTGTCTGCTTACACTGAGAGAGGGGGCACTGGAGCACGGGCAGTTAGCGGCACTTGGGTGGACAGCTGATGAGGTCTGACACTAACTGTTTGAGCAGTTCTCAGTCTTGACCCTGACAACAGATCTCTTTCACCTTTCCTCCTTAGGTGCCTTCCGGCACCCAACTGCATGAGGCTTGGGGCAGAGCTGAGGGGTGGAGGGGCTGGGAAAGGGCGAGAAGGGGTTCTGCTACAGCTAACTGCACGGGGGCCCCCCAACAACTCCCCGTGCTTTCTTCCCCTGCGCTCTGTGCAGAAGCTGTCTGTAAGGCGGGTAGCAGCTTGAGAACCACAGGATGGGTCAGACCCAACTTCCCTGGCGGCGGAAATGATCAAAGAAGGAGGTATGAGTCCGTTATAATAGCCACCTTTATTTGTAAAAATCCAGATATAAAATGTATGCTCTCAGTCTTTCCAGGTTTTCCTTTTTACAAAAACAAAAAGGCACAGAAAATCCTTCCCCGCTGTCATCCCACAGACGATGTTTCTCAGGCAGCCCCACCCCCCCCACCCCCGTATAGCTACATGCTTCGTTCCTGGACGTCTCGCTCCCCACATGCTTCGGTGCTTTCCTACCAGGGTAGAGTTCTGAACTCCAAGACTGAAGTAGACAAAGAGGGTGTGGGCGAGGGTGCAGAGTGTGGCACGGTTCCTCCACAGCGTGCAGGACAGGGCTAGTAGTAGGTCTCCTTCTCCACCCAGCCTGTGGGCACAAAGACAGAGCTCACCACTGCTCTGGGGGGCAGCAGTGGGGGGGCTGGGGAATGGGAAGACCTGCAAGCTCCACAGGACTTATATGAATGTTCCTGGCAATAAGGGTGCCTGCATAGACTGTGGGGTCCCCACTGCCTGGACAGGTGCTGTCAGTCTCCTGACAGAACCCGGTTCTCAGACCTCACAATATCCATGTTCTGGGAATGCTGCTGGGTGGCAGTGGGCAGATGGTGACTGTCCACTGGCCTGGGCCAGTAAACTAATGGTCCTGGGGAACCCAGAATATACAGCAACAAGAGACAGAGTGGCAGCAACGCCTCGGACCCTGCCTGCACCCCCAAGCTGTGTATCCCATAATTACCTCCAGGGCGTCTCCTGATGATGAGTTTTCTGACTTCGTCATACACGAAGATGAGAAGAGAGTAGGGGGAAGGCACAGAACCACCAGGTAGGTCTGGAAGGCAAGTGGGGACCAATGTCAACACACGCATGACCCACAGGCAGGACAGACCTGCCAAGCACCACAGCCAGAGGCCCTGTAGACTGAGCGGGTGCAGACAGTAGCTGGGGTGGCCACAAGGGGAGAGGAGAGTCCAGACTTGATAAACGCAGTCCCCAGCTTCTCCCTTTCTTCACTTGGGCTACTCCAGGGAGCTCAGGGTCACTCCCAACAGCTCGAGCTCCAAGACTATAGGTAGGTCTGTATGTGGGTGGGATCTGGAGAGGGTGCCACATACAAGGCAAGCTATGGACTAGGAATCTGGCCCCAGTCTCACGGCCTTTGGTTTGTTTCTTTGGGGAGGGGCACACATGGCAGTGCTCAGGGCTTATTATAGGCTTCGCACTCAGGGATTACTTCTGGTGGACATGGGGCACCAGGGGTTTGAACCCAGGCTGGCCATAAGCAAAGCAAGCACCCTATGCACTATACCATGGGTTGAGTCCAGTCTGGTTTGCTAAATGTCTCTGTGACACTGAGCGCCCGATGAGCGCGAGCACCCTGCCACTGGCTGTGACAGGTGAACCGGCGCTCTCCCACTTGCCATCTCACGGCAGCTGCCGCGTTCTTTCTAACTGAGCTCAGGCCATTTTTGTATATGTGTGTGCGGGCGTGGTGGTGCGCCCCTGTAGACCCAGCTACTCGGAAGGCTGAGGCCGGAGGATCGCTTGAGTCCAGGAGTTCTGGGCTGTAGTGTGCTATGCCGATCGGGTGTCCACACTAAGTTCGGCGTCAATATGGTGACCCTCCGGGAGCAGAGGACCACCAGGTTGCCTAAGGAGGGGTGAACCGACCCAGGTCAGAAACGGAGCAGGTCAAAACTCCGGTGCTGATCTGTATATGTGTGTTCCTGTTTTGGCTTCGGGTCACTCCTGTGTCCCCAGCCCCGTCCTGATGGCCCTAAGATACCTGGTTTTGACCCACACGGGCAGTTCTTTCCCCAACCCTGACGGGAGACTTAGAGATGAACGCTGCAGTTTTCCAAACTCCACATCTGAAGAACGAAGAAGGCAGATCTGTTCATCAAACAGATACCAGGGCCTTGGGGAGTACAGAGCAGCCGCTGCCGGTCCCCAGCCTGGCGACAGTGCCAGGGCTGCTGTGGCAGAGACTGAGCTTTCCTGACAACCAGCTTCCCGTGGTCAACACACAAGCAAAGGCCACGGCACAGCAGATGCTCCTGCACTTCCTGTCCTGTGTCCTCGCGGATGCTCCCAGATGACCTTGTTGGAATTGGCCACCAAAGGCACTAAACCTTCTTCCAGATGGAGCAGAGTTTGCCAGGCACAAGCCCTCTGGTCACAGCATTTGTCCTGCGATGGCAGCGGGTGGCATTTCCCACTTCCACCCTGAGTGCTCCTGGCTTCTCCCAGCCTCAGAGAAACCACAGCCATGCTGACAGATTCAGCGCAGACAAGGCTTCTCCTGTTACCAGTCTGCTGCCAGCTCTGGCTGTGGCCTGGGCACACAGCCCTAAGGGCCTTACTCTAGGCTGTTGGGGCACAGAATAATAAATGCCAAAAGGGAGTGGGGGATTCACCACAGGGGACACATGGCAAGGCCACAGGCAGGCAGAGGACAGAGGGTGCATGGAATGTGTGCTATGTGGGACAGACAGGAGAGGGAGGCTGAGACAATGGGAGAGAAGGACACTGGACACAGGCTGCCTATGCACACAGCCCCAGGCAAGGCCACCAAAGAGGACTCATGGCTTTAGGGATGAGGTGAGAGTCTAGGCGGGGCTGAGCAAGATGGGAGACTGAGGAGCTCGACTGAATACTGGGTCCCAAGCCCTGTGGCTGAAGACAATTTACTTGTGGGCGCTAATAGTCTGGAGAGTTGGTAGGTCACCAAGCACACTCGCCGTCACTGCGTATGAAACATCAGCAGGACAAAGTCACTGACATCATCTTTCAGGCCCGTCGTGGGCTGCCTCCTTTAATCTACCCTCCTGTGGCCCTGGTGAAGGCATGGGGCTTCCGCTCTGCTTCTCCAACTTTCCTTTGACAGCAGACGATTCAGAGGCCCAGAAAGGTGAGGAGTTGCGATGGTACAAGGTGCTTAGCGAGGCAAAGCAAGATCTGAACTTGGGACCACAAATTCCAGCACACCTTGAGTGTGGCTGGGAAGACTGAGGCTCGGCCTGGACCTAGGCTGTGTTAGGTGACCGTGAGGACTCTGCAGCAACCCCTGGGCCCAGTGCTGGGCGCTGGTGTGGTCTCTGCATGCCTGGTAGACTTTACTGGGGGCCCTCCCCAGGAGCAGATGTGTGCAGCCCCTAAGTGCTGGCAAAGACAAGGAGTGGCAGGAGGAAGGCACTCACTGTACCCCGCCACCGGAGAAGCAGGACAGGGAGACTTACTTGAGGGATACATCCTCAGGGCCACCCCCATTCCAGGGCAGTAGGAAAGGAAAGCGGCCAGGGCTGTCTCTTCAAAGAGGCCAAAGATCAGGATCTTGTTCCTGAAACAAGGGGAGGGAAGAAGCTTAAAACATGCAAACTGACATTTACATTTTTTGGGGGTGGGAGTGAGTTGGGGAATCCATACCCTGCAGTAGTCAGGACTCAGGAAATCACACGTGGGGTGCCAAAACTAAACCCAGGACAGCTGCATGCCAAGCAAGTGCCATACACACTAGCGTCTTTCCAGCCCCAACCGCTACCGGTAAAGGGGACAGCAACGTGCTTCCTCAGGTGCCCACTGTCCACAGGCTCGGAGCAGAGACCAAAGAATTACATCCTGCATCCCAAATTTCCCCGTTTGCTCCCACAAGATTCCAGAAACTTTGCATTTTGACGGTACGGGCTTTGCGCAGAGGGCTTGGGAATCAGCCCAGCCCCGAGCACTGCCGCTTCACCATCACTCACTTCATGCCCTGCTGGAATACGGAG
This sequence comes from Cryptotis parvus, assembly GCA_021461705.1. Classification (NCBI taxonomy): domain Eukaryota; kingdom Metazoa; phylum Chordata; class Mammalia; order Eulipotyphla; family Soricidae; genus Cryptotis; species Cryptotis parvus. Next base: position 14,569 of record JAJIBD010013946.1, read on the forward strand.
TTCCTCCTGGTCTTACAGATGACCAGGTCAGCCCACTGCACCACCACGATGCTGACGAAGAAGGCCGTGTGGCAGGTGAACTCCACGATCTTCCTCTGCTCGTAGGTCTGGAAGGCAGCAGGCAGACCCCCTGAGCCTGGCCGGGCTGGCGCGGCCACGAGTGCCAGAGGGCGGAGGACGTGCAGCCGGGCCAGGCCCCCACTCACCCACTGCTGTCCGTAGCTATCCTCCACGTCATTAATCCAGCGGTCGTCCCAGTCCACGGATGCCCAGCAGGTGGATGGGGAGGAAACCATTCTCAGCCAGAATTACGAAGTACGTGAAGAAGCCCCCCAGGGCCTGGATCATCCCTGCACGGTGGGGGAAACAGCCTCAGTGACACAGGGACATACTCTGGGCTCAGAGAAATCCACGGCTGCATCCCTCAAGACACAGCGCTGGAGGGGGAGACACACCTGCCTGTGAGAAAAATCTCAATTCCTTCCACCTCATCCTTTTTCTGGTGTCTGTGAACATGGACCGTGTGGTGCTTTCTGGCCAATGCCCTTCCCTCAGACCCCCTCTACACTCTACTCCCGGCATACACTACTGGCAGCCACATTGCCCTAAACTCCTGGGGTTGGATTCTTGCCTTCTTTCCTAATCCCAACTTCCCTCTCGGGATTAGCCTGCTGATAGGGCTAGGAAGCCTACCCAGCTGTCATTAACTGTCAGATGAATCTTGGCTAAAACCCTGGTTAAGACCTGTTTTGCCTGAGTATCCTGATGACACAACTCGCCGACCCAAAAGACTACATGGCTCTCTCTGAGCAAGAGACTCCACCAGGTTGTTCAAATGGGAAACAGTGGAGGCTGGAGGAACAAAGAGCATCTTTGTCCAGATCACGGTCGCCTGGACCAGGGCTGCTCAGCAGGTTTGAAAAAGGCTGACCCATGACGGATACCACCTGTCCTCCAGAGTAGCTCCATGCATGGTTTGCCACTAGAAAGTGACCTCCCAGTCAAATCTTCAAAACCATTATTTCTTCTAAGCTAAACTCCCCCAAATGATGGAAATCAGGCCGGGAAAGTGACTGTGTGCCACACAGGGGCTTGGAGGACGTGCTGCTTTGCTGCACAAGGTTCAAGGAGCCCCCAGGTCTTGGGCGGAGTAACTGGGCAACAGCAGAAGAACCAGAACTGCCAGACTCCCTGCCCTGGGTTCTGCACATGCTCCAGCTCCACTCACCGATCTGCCCATAGGCCATGCTGATCAGGCGCTCGTTCACAAGCTTATCTGTTTTGGGGTTCCTGGGCTGTCTCTTCATGATGTCGCTCTCAGCCTGCTCATACGCCAGGGAGATGGCGGGAACCTGACAAGAGGCAAGAAGGGGCTTAGGTTTGTACACACCTTGGAGTTGATATCATGGCGACATCTTTATTCTACTGTAAGAAAAATCCAATTGTCACGGGACAGTCAGCTCAGTTGGCCAAGTACACTATTTGCACACAGAGGCCTGGGTTTGCTCTCCAGCACCAAGCAGACCCTTGGATGAACAATTGGCTTAGAACAGTCAGTTCGTAAGAGATTAAAGGTTTCAAGAAGAAAGTTATTCAAAAAGGGAATTTTTTTTTTTTTGGGTCACATCCAAGGATGCTCAGGGGTTACTCCTGGCTCTGCACTCAGGAATTACTCCTGGTAGTAGTAGGGGGGACCATATGGGAAGCCAAGGATTGAACCCTAGTCGGCCACATGCTAGGCAAACGCCCTACCATTATACTATCACTCTGGCCCCCAAAAGGGAATATTCTTATCTGACAGGCTTTGCTAGTTGGTCTTCAAGAGAAATTTTGTTTCTGTGATGCCAAGACTAAGACTGATACTGGCTATCCCTGGCGATTCTTGCCCCCAGTGGCCATGAGGACGCAGGCACAGTGGTGCCCCATAGGCACCTGAAGCAGCGGCATCCCCTTACCATGTCTGTGCCCAAGTCGATACAGAGGATGGTGACGGTCCCCAGTGGGAGTGGAATGTTGGCGATAATAAATATCAGGAAGGGGGTGATCTCTGGAATGTTACTGGTCAGGGTATAGGCGATAGATTTCTTCAAGTTGTCGAAGATCAGACGGCCTAGGAGAGTGAGTGTTTCAGGGCTTTAGGGGGGCAGATGAGCTCCGGACCCTGGAGCCAGACCCACAGCAGCTGGGCTCGGGCGTGTGCTTGTGCCGTGGCCGCATCTCTCACCTTCCTCAACACCAGTCACAATGGACGCGAAGTTGTCGTCTAGAAGAATCATGTCAGCAGCTTGCTTGGACACATCTGAGCCTGCAATCCCCATAGCGACTCCGATGTCCGCTTTCTTCAGGGCTGGAGAGTCGTTGACACCGTCCCCAGTTACAGCCACAATCGCACCCTGGGAACGAGGGAGGCGGAGGCTGAGGATCGTGCAGGAGGGGAAGGGCGCACGCCTGTCTCAGAAACCACCCAGCCGAGAACCCAGAGCAGCCACTCAGTGACGGCACAGCCCCCTTCACTACAGGATACCTCAAAGTCAGCCCGGCACTAAGCCGAGTTTTGGAACATTCCTCTGTGTGCCCATCTCCAAAGCAGAAATTAGGGCAGGCTCAAGCTCTGGGCAACCTTGGGAACCTCAAAGTGAGGATTAAACCGCTATCAAATCACCCTTCCCTCTGCCTGGCGCTTCCTACAGAGGCAGCGGGTGGAAATTCACCCCACAGTGGCCTTGCTTTGGTCTTCCCTGAGCGGACAACTGCACACAGACCTGCCTCTGGCACCCCTCCACGATGATAAGCTTCTGCTGGGGAGAAGTCCTGGCAAACACGATCTCTGTGTGGTACTTTAGAATGTCATCCAGCTGCTCCGAGGTCATGTCCTTCAGGTCGCTTCCATGTACCACGCATGCCTTGGCATCTCTAGGATTGAGACAAAAAGAAGAAAAGGTCACTACACTTGGTGGAGGGCTAAGCCATGCACAGGCAGAGCAATGGCACAGTTTGGAAACTGCCCCAGGAATAATGAAAACAAAGCTCCTATCCGCCCGCCTGGTCAGGGAGCAGCCGCTGAGCACTTTCCCCAGATGAGCTTGATCAAAAGGCAGAGCCTGGGCAAACCTGTTACCTTGCTGTGAAAGACACTGATGGGGGCAGGCTTTAGGAAGCTGCAAAGCTGCTCCAACCCTCCACTAACAAAAGCGAAAGTAATCTGTCCTGAGTCTGTTTTACTTTCCTGCCAGAATTACTGTTTGCCTGAGCTACCCAGACAACCGTGCCTAAGCCCCATCTCAGCTTGCTAGTGCACGGCCCTTAACAAGGCTCAGCGGTTAGAACCATCAACTCCCCAGTGGAGCAGGAGAGGCACAGACAAGTCATGGGCGGGGCCTGAGTTCAGTTCAGGCACAATCCAAAACACATCCAGCCAGAGCTGTGCTTCCTGCAGCCTGTCCTTTGCAGGCTTGCTGCCCTCAGAAGACCTTTCCAACAACTCCAAGGTGGGTGGGAGATGTATCCTACAACTTGCAAAACTAAAGGATTGTCCTGGCCCACTCTCTGTCAAGCTTTACTGTTGTCAATTCTGGATACAGGACGGTTGGGCTTGCCCGCCCAGCCTTTATCCCTGCTTCCAGGAATACTGCCTTCCTTAGGACGTTACTCCATCAGGGCCTCAGCCTCTAAGTAGCCCCTAAATGCAAGCTGAAAGCATCATCTACACACCCAGCCAATGGGTGTCCTGGGACTGGCCTGGATGCACAGGCAAGGCAGATGCGACCTTCGTTTTCTGGCTCACCTGGGGTTCACCTGGCTCACAGGAATGTTGAGGCGTGCAGCAATATCTTCCACGGTCTCGTTGCCCTCTGAGATGATGCCCACACCTTTGGCAATGGCTTTGGCTGTGATGGGATGGTCTCCGGTGACCATGATGACCTGCAGGGAGAGAACAGGACAATGAAACACAAAAAGCAGCACTTTTGAGGATGGGGTGGGTGGGGCCGGGCAGGCGCTACCTTAATTCCAGCACTTCGGCACTTGCCCACCGCGTCGGGGACAGCCGCCCGAGGAGGGTCGATCATGGAGATGAGCCCAACAAAGCAGAGATTATCGACGGGGAAATTCACATCATCGGTGTCGAACTGGAACCCTTCAGGAAACTGCTCATCGGGCAGCAGGAGGTGGCAGAAACCTGTGGGGAGGGGAGCGAGTCCGTGAGACTGCGCAGAGTCGGGAAGACGAGAGCAGCTCCTTCCCTGGCCTATCACGCTGGGACTCGCTCTGGAGTCTCGTCTGGTTAGAGAATGAGGCCCTGGTCTCCCTATGTACTATTCATTAGGAATGGAAGGCAGTGCAGAAGGCAGAAGCTATCGCTAAGTCCCAAGGGAAGAGGATTCGCTTCCCAGGGAAGCTGCAGACCACATGAATTCCCAAGCACCAGGATTTCAGGAGTCTGAGACCCGCCTGCCCAGGGCCTTAGACTTGGAAAAACATGTTAATTCTTCTCAACTTCCCTCTCGGACAAGGCGGCATCGACCTCTGCTCCTTGTTCACTGAATGTGGTCTTGATGCAGGCCAGTGTCCTGGCCCCTTCCTCGGGTCAGGTCAGATCATTCTGCCCAGAGTTCCCATCTAGCATGGCTGCTAATCCAAGCACCACAATGCCCAAGATGTTCCTTTCAATCTCACATGAAGGATACAACGGACAAAGCGTCACGCTGAGTGAAAGAGAAACAGCTGCTACTCCGGGTGGCAGAAGCAGTGGAACAAAGATGCCTCACTAGACAGACACCAAAAAAGCCACCTCAAGTTAGATGAGGAACCAACCGTGGGCTCTGAACCCAGTACTCAGTTTCCCAAACTAAAGGGAAGGAGAAGGAAAAGAAATAATGAATTCTTCCTGTAAGTATTATCAGTGTCCTATCCTGTGATTATGCTATGCGTGAAAATGCGCTTCTAACCCTCCAGTGGCGACAGGGAGAAGGGTGCGCCAAGGACCAAAATTTACTGTTCACGTCCCTTAACTGCTGATTCTATAAAGTCCTGAGTAAATTCACAACCGTTCTCTGGCAGTCAGGAAATGGCTCTGTTCTAACTGCTCCGGGAATTCAGTTTAATCTCATTAAATTTACAGCTCAGCAACAGAGCAGCAAAAGTTCACCCTAAGTCTCTTCCTCCCCCCATTTTCTTCGAGCAAACAGACCCGACCAGCAGGAGGGCAGAGGCCTGAGAATGAGTCAGACACGAGTCGGCAGGGGCCTGCTGCCTGCAGCCTGACACAGTGGCCTTGCCCCCAAGCACTTGCTGTTTTCCAAACAACAGGGAGCAAATAAAGGAGCAGGAGGCGAGTTCCAGAGAGGCTCACTGGGAGGCGAGCAAGATCTAGGTCAGCCTGCACGGGCCCCACCCGGCCAGCTGGCGGCAGTTACCTAGCACCCGCCTCCCCGAGGCCGCCCAGCTCCAGGTAGGCGTTCTGGAAGGCGTCCTTGAGCTCCTCGTCCAGGGGCTGTTCCTTGCCGTGCAGGAGGATAGAGCTGCAGCGGTCCAGAATCCTCTCGGGGGCACCTTTCATCACCAGCAGGTGTCGGGGCTCGTTTGAGTTGGGATTCTTATGGATGGACAACTGGAAGAGAGGGCTCAGGTGTGAGCACAGGATGCTGCGTAGTGAGCAGGGAGGTAAACAAAACTCACTTTCCAGTTAGCGTTTGTTACGGAAAAAGAAAAAATTAAAATAAAATCAAGATGTCATATCTTACCCCCCACACACACACACACACACTCTCTGAATGCTGCAGAAAACATAAGCACGAAAATGTACGCACAAATCCAGTCACGCATTTTCTGGGATTTGAAAACTAAGGGGTTGGTGGGGAACACGAGCTACACCGTCACACAGAAGGGTCCCTTCTTCCCTTCTGAGACCCCTCCGCTCTAAATACCAGAGCCTGGTTCTAAATGATTCAGTCGTATTTCAGAAGCTGCCCCCCCCCACACACACACACTTATGTGCACATGCAATGGGAGTCACAGCTAGAATGGAGTTTCCTGGGGAGAAGTCTGAGGGACTGACTCCCTGTCAGAGAACGAAGCCTTGCCAATTCCCAGGGGGCAGTTCCCGCCACCCTGCCTGCACGCAGAGCCCACAGACCTGGTACTTGTTGGTGGAGTTGAAGGGGATCTCCACAATCTTGGCGTATCGTTCCCTCATCTCCTTCACGGAGCCGCAGCACACCTCAATACACTTCAGGAGCGCTGATTCAGAAGCGTCTCCTGCCACCGCCCGCTGTGGAGGGCCATCAAGTGTCAGTCACCCGCAGGCCTCTCTAGGCACTCCTGGGCTGCGCCATCATCCTGTAGTCCAGACCCATGGCCATTCCCGGTCCTCACACACCCACTAGCCTCCTCCCAGTATTCCCTTGCCAAATCAGCTTCTGCTCTAAGGTGTGGCTGAGAGCAACAAAGAGCAAAGTGTGTGTGTGGGGAATGAAGGTGGGAAGAGGAGAGAAAGGGGGGAGAGGGAGGGAGGGAAGGAGGGAAGGAGAAAGAGAGAGAGACAGACAGACAGAGACAGACAGAGAAAGAGAGAGAGAGAAAGAGAGAGAGAGAGAGAGAGAGAGAGAGAAAGAGAGAGAGAGAGAGTGTACAAACACCAGCTGATTTAATTTTCACTCCTGGCCTGCTGGAAAATCTCAAAGCATTCCCTTCAATAGCATTCATAGGGCCGGAGCGATAGCCCAGCGGGTAGGGCGTTTGCCTTGCACGTGGTCGGCCCATGCTGGCCCAGGTTTGATCCCCGGCACCCCAAGCACAGCCAGGAGTGATTCCTGAGTGCAGAGCCAGGAGAAACCCCCGAGCATTGCCGGGTGTGACCCAAAAAGCAAAAATAGCATTTATAAAATGCCTTGGGTTTCAGGACAGGAGGCAAACTGTCAAGGGCTAAGAAGGCCAGACTTTATATCATTCTACGGGGCAAAACTGCCTGGGGTCTGAAAGCCGTGAGCTGAGATGCCCAGCTCTGGCAGCAATATAATCAGCCAAGAGTCTGCACTCCACATGACTCATACTGCATGGTCTGTGACACACTGCATCACTCCCAGTCTGACATCGCACATTCTGAACTGCAGCCCCGCTGTCTGTGCAAGGCTACAGATGCAGGAGAAACACATGTCCACATACAGATGTCAAGGGCAGTCTCGCTTTGTGAGAAATGTAAGTGAGCATTCCTGATGAACCCGAGCTGCACTGGGCTGCTGGTTTGTTGCTGTTGGAATCAGACTATCAACACGGACTCAACCCCGGAGACACTTAAACACACCCCATGCTACATTTCTGGGGCTTTATTTACTTATTTGTGTAGGAATGGGGTTTGTGCCACACCTGGTGCTAGGGGAAGTGATGCTGGCGATCAAAGCTGGGCCTCCAGTACTCAGCCCTCTGGGGCTCCTCAACCAGGAAAGATGATTTAATACTCGTGAGCCTCAATGCTCAAAGCCTAGATGAGGATTTCCACTTTGAGGGACGGAAAAACACGAAGCCAGCATCTCATGTTTTATCCCAAGATAAACAAGTCCTCCTCCAATCAACATCACTCTGAGACCAAGGAAACCTCCTTGATAGAAAAAGGAACCCTGTCTTCACAGGGGCTCTGTCCCCAGCCAGCTGAGCCACACTCGCTGTGGTACTGCTTCTGCCCAGAACAAGCGGACAGTGTCTCAGAGCAAAGGAAAAAACAAAAAAACAGCCCAGTGGGGCTCCTACAACTGTTTTACTCTGGACCTTTTAAGATTGCATCTTTGTTTGGGCAAATTTCATGAGAATTCTGTGAAGCTAAGCTTATTTGCACATCATCAGTAAGCAAGCTAAAAACAATTAAGATAAGACAAATAGCTGAGCTATTTTAAGAACATACATGGCTTAAGGGATTTGCTGGAATCTACTGTATTCTACCATGAAAATGTGATTATCAAAGCACAAAAATAGTCCTGTCTCCTGGGTTGGGTAGTAGATAAATGTAGAGCAAAACTATTGTTATGGTGATTCTTAATTTTATTTATAACTTTTTTTTTTCTTTTTGGGTCACACCCAGAAATGCTCAGGGGTTACCCCCAACCCTGCACTCAGAAGTTACTCCTGACATTGCTCAAGGGAACATATGGGATGCAGGGGATCAAATCCAGGTTGGCAGCACTCAAGGCAAACACCGTATCGCTGTGCTATCGCTCCAAATCCATAACTTTATTAATGATAATCAGCCTTTCTCTAGCTAAGAGAACCTCTAGTACTTTCCCTAACATCCAGGTTTTACTGTTTGCTTGTCTCTTCACAGACCTACAAGGAACAGTTAGTATGCAGGACTCAAGGATATACATGTACACATGTTGGAAAGCCACATATGTGGTCCTGGGTGTCCCCTACAACGAATTACCTGCTATCTGAGCATACCTTCAGAATAGGGAGGTTCTCCTGGTTTGCTTGGAACACGGCACGGTTACAGAGACCCGCAATTCTGGACAGAGCTAGCCAGGTGGCTGAAGTCTTGTCAAATGAGACGCCTGAGGACAGGGAAAGAAAAAAAAAAAAAGCCATGAAATGTGAGGGTGGGGGCTGGAGCGATAACACAGTGGGTAGGGCGTTTGCCTTGCATGCGGTCCACCGGGTTTCATTCCTGGCATCCCATATGGTCCCCATGCACTGCAAGGAGTAATTCCTGAATGCAGAACCAGGAGTAACCCCTGAGCATCACCGGGTATGACCCAAAAAGCAAAAAAAAAAAAAAGAAATGCAAGGGCATGCTGCTCATGAGCCCAGTTCAGGAAACCCATAAGTCTTACGCCTTTAGGCATCCCGTTGGCAGGGAAGAGATCTTAGACTCCTGACCCCACAATAGAAACCCTGAACTGCGCTTCATTCCCCACCCCAAAGCCTGCCCAGTAAACAGGCAAGGTAATGGCATGGGCCTTACTCACCACTCTGGTTCTCTGTGGTATCAGCTTCATGTATTTGATTGTCAAACCACATGTGGGCCACCGTCATCCGGTTCTGAGTCAGAGTTCCAGTTTTATCTGAGCAGATGGTGGATGTGGACCCGAGGGTCTCCACGGCTTCTAAGTTCTTCACTAAGCAGTTCTTCCGCGCCATGCGTTTGGCAGTGAGAGTCAGGCATACCTAGAGACACCAGGACAGAGACTCATCACACAACCTGGCTACAATTCATGCTCCATGAACTCTGGCTACAGCCCAGTGTGGGGGAAAACTGGCTTGAGCGAAGCCTCGCCACCCTGCGCTTAAGCCTGAAAAAATGACACTGGTCAGCCAGGCCCACCACATTCTATGCCCACACACTTCAGTTCTCCTTTCTCCACTGCTCTGTGCTGGGTCACGGGATTAGCTTAAGAACAAAAGCAATGCTCTGGAGTGACCGTCTTCCACATAAAAACATGCCGTGGCCTTCTCTGCTTCCACTAAACTGCTGAGCCCATGGAGAGGGCATGGCAGGTATAGATGGACAGCAGGTGGCCACTGCCTCCCTTGAAGCCCCTCACCGTGACAGTGGCCAGCAGCCCTTCTGGCACGTTGGCAACAATGATTCCGATGAGGAAGATGACAGCCTCAAGCCAAGTGTACTCCAGAATCAGAGACAGGATGAAGAAGGAGACACCCAGGAACACGGCCACGCCAGTGATGAGATGAATGAAGTGTTCGATTTCTGCAGCAATGGGTGTCTGGCCTCCCTCCAGCCCCGAAGCAAGAGTGGCGATTCTTCCCATCACTGTGCGATCTCCAGTATACACGACGATGCCACGGGCCGTGCCTGAAAGAATAGGGGATGGGCACTATCGCAGACTGAGAGAGAAAATGTCATAAGGGACAGCTCTGGCAGGCAGAGGAGGCTGTGAGAACAGAGCTCTGGGCAAGGGTTCCCATCACCATCAGGTTGACCGCTCCGGACTCCATGCTCTTGGCTGGCGCGGCCAACAGAAGCAGCTCGCGTGGGTGGAGGGGGAGGACGTGGGGACAAAGAGCCAGCAGGAAACAAACCCAGGGAGCAAACCCCTTGTACTGTGAACCTCCCAAGGCTGTAGGGAAAGTGGGCAGCTGAGGGGGGAGAGAGGCCGTGCACTCACCATGGCCACGGTGAATGCTGTGCCGCTCAGGGTCTCCACCACTTACCTTCAACACAGTTAGTCGAGAAGAAGGCAATGTTCCTGGTCTCCAGGGGGTTTTCATGGGTGAAATCCGGAGACCTGGTCTGAGGCTCTGATTCACCAGTGAGTGAGGAGTTATCCACCTGCCCACGAGAGGTGCCGCGTGAGCATCACCCTGGCAGGGGCTCCTCGGAAACTCAACCCTCTCGGCCCGAACAGCAGCTCGACCATGCCTACCTTACAGCCGTTCGCGGATATGATTCTCAGGTCTGCGGGGATTCGGTCACCGCCTTTCACTTCCACCAGGTCCCCGACGACGACTTCCTCGGCATTGATGCTCAACTTCTCACCATTTCGAATAACAAGCGCTTGCTTTGGGAGGGAAAATGAATTCACACTATTAAAAACAGATACCCCTTAAAGTGCCAACAATCTGACCACGAAGGGACCTCTGTATGACCCTAACAACCTGTGTAAGAAACAGGTAATACTTCTTCGTTTGTGGGAGTAACAACGCTTGCTCTTTAAGAGCTGGCTTCTTATTCCCCGAGGCCGTCACTGTCTGGATTACGGGGCAAATGGATTCAGATTTGGGAAGGGGAGAGAGGGAGCATTTCTTGCATGCTGGCAGACAGACTTTCCAGGTTGCTGGTTGAGGACTTGGCGTCTCAACACCACACAAACCACATTCCCGGGACCTCAGCGGGGAAGGACAAGGCTGCAGACACCTGAGGAACCATGTTCTTGAAGGACTCCATGATCTTGGAGCTTTTAGCTTCTTGATAGTAAGAGAAACAACCAGTGATGATGACAACAGCTGAAAGCACCACTCCAAGATACAGCTGGAAGGAAAGGAAACACACTGTGAGGACCGCAGGCTCCGCACAACACTGAGAACACGTTGTCAATGTTTCACTGAGGACAGGTTTCCAACCATAAATCCAACCTTCAGAAACACAGTGCCCAGACCACGTCTCGCAGAGTCAGACAGAGGGTCCCACAGATATTTGGAGATGGATGGCCCCTGACTTAGTGAAATGACGCTACATTTGAGACAACTGGTGACGTCTGTCAAGTGGCCGCCAGATGTCTGGATACATCCCTGCGACAGTGTTGGGCCTGCCGCAACAGCTCAGAAGAGCATCCATGGGGTGGGAGATGCAGGAAACTTTGCAGAATTGAGGATGGCGAATGGCGGGTTCTCCTTCCTCTAGCTATTCACAGCCCTCAGTGGCACATGCAAATGGACCGCGAAGACTGACAGAGAGGACCCACGTGTGCGACTCACGTTCTGGGTGAGGGGGGAGCATGTGGACTCACATTATCGTTCTGAGGCTCCTCTTCCGTGGCAGCCTGGATGCTGTAAGCCAGGAAACAAAGAATTGCACCGATCCACAGTAACATTGAGAAGCCCCCCAAACAGCTGCCGACAGAATTTGATCCACTCAGGTGTGGTGGGAGGTGGGGTTAGCGCATTGGGACCGTCGCGGGCCAGGATCTCAGCAGCACGAGCAGTGGATAAGCCCTGGGAAGAGAGGACAGAGTAAGACAACCCGAATGCTTTCTCCACGCTCAGCCTGGCCAGCAGCAGGGAGGCCGCCTGAGGACCCAGGAAGAATCTTTGGCCGCCCAGCTGGTGCAGAAGCCAGCCCACACTCCTGGTGAGTCCCCCTCCCCAGGCAGAGGAGAGCCTGCAGTTTGCCAGGGAACCCACAACACCAGGATTAACGTTTTTTGATCCAAGGGCAAATTTGAATGCAGCCTTGCTGCTGCTTCTGATTTTTGGGTAAGGACTTCATGCCATATTGAATTTTTACCTTAAAGATACGCATTTTAACTAAGGTTCAGTTTTGTGAATCAAGTACTTGGGATATTTTTTGTGTATTGAACCTGCCAGGGAAGCAGAGAGAAAACCCCTTCTATAAACATCGAAGGAGGGGGGAAAAAATCTGTTGGATTCAGCTTGTCATTGGAATTCAGCTTGTTAAACAGCCAAGTTTAACTACAGAACCACATTGGATGGCTATAAGACACTTGCTGACAGGGAAGGCTCCCACATATGTGCATGTTTCAGCTCCTCCCCCACCCCATGAACTGTCAACTAAAAAGGATTTACTGAAAAAGTCCACTGTGTCACAACCTTGCTCTTTTGAAAGGGGCCTTGAAGCCCAAACTGGCTGACAGTAGAAAGCAAGTCTCTTTACACAAATGGGGAGAGGAATAAAGCACACGGGCCTGAGCTCTAAATAGTCAAGGTTGGGGCTGGAGTGAAAGCCCAGCGGGTAGGGCGTTTGCCTTGCACGTGGTCGACCTGGGTTCGATCCCCGGCATCCCATATAGTCCCCAAGCACCACCAGGAGTAATTCCTCAGCAAAAAGCCAGGAGCAATCCCTGAGCATCGCTGGGTGTGACCCAAAAAGCAAAGAAAAAAGAAAGAGCCAAGGTTCGTGTTATTTTTCCTACTGGAGCTCACAGGCACTAAGGGGACACGGACTCTGCCAAGCTCCTATCGTGAGCCCTAGGCAGAAACCACCACTACCAGACAGCTGAGTGGGCTCCACAGGCTGAACACTGAAGCTGATCCTCCAAATTACCTTAATTCTCACAACCACCCCTTCCGAGGCGCATTACTCCCATTCTACAAGTCAGGACGAAGATCTGCAGCACTTAAGGAACGGCCTTATCTAGGGTCGCATAGAGTGCATCCCAGAGGAATCTGATGAGGACGCGAGTGAGGCCAGGAATAAATTCAGTGATGGAGGGAGGGGAGGAAAGAAGAAAGGAAGGAAGAAAGGAAAGAAGAAAGGAAGGAAGAAAGAGATAGGAAAGAGAAAAAGGAAGGAAGAAGTGTGATATAATGGTGCACTCATGAGGGAAGTCCACCCAGTCCACCTTCTGAGAGCTTCTAGATAACTTATTCCAGGAATAAACTCAGTGATGGAGGGAGGGAGGAAGGGAAAGAAAGGAAGAAAGGAAGGAAGGAAGAAAGAAAGAGATAGGAAAGGAAAGAGAAAAAAGGAAGAAGTGTGATATAATGGTGCACTCATGAGGGAAGTCCACCCAGTCCACCTTCTGAGAGCTTCTAGATAACTTATTCCAGGAATAAACTCAGTGATGGAGGGAGGGAGGAAGGGAAAGGAAGGAAGAAAGGAAGAAAGAGATAGAAAAGGAAGATAGAAAAGGAAGGAAAAAAAGGAAGGAAGCAGTGTGATATAATGGTGCACTCATGAGGGAAGTCCAGGCCAGTCCACCTTCTGAGAGCTTCTAGAACTTATTGAAACAATGAACTCAAGTTCTGCTCACACTCCTCAGTGGGCTCCTAAAAAGAACCAATCCTACCCGACCCCAGCTCAGAGACTGTTTATAGTAGGTGGCAAATTGAGTGTCAAAGTTGGATACAGGCGGAGTTTATGCAGAGCCCTATAAATTGCATAAATTCTTTTCAAATAAATGATAGAACCACCATAGCTTCTGACATGCAAACAATGAGCATTCCTTTAAAACTTCAAAATTTGGGGCCGGAGCGATAGCCCAGCGGGTAGGGCGTTTGCCTTGCACGCGGCCGGCATGTGCCGGCCTGGGTTCGATCCCCGGCATCCCATATGGTCCCCGAGCACCACCAGGAGTAATTCCTGAGTGCAGAGCCAGGAGTAACCCCTGAGCACTGCCGGGTGTGACCCAAAAAGAAAAAAAAAATTATAGTCTCCTCTCTGCAGAATAAGAGAGCAGATATGTGAGAGTGATTATCACAGTCCTGGAGTTACCGGGGAGAATTAGGAGGCTGCGTGAGTTACAAATGAGGGCAACATACTCGGCTCAAATCTGTTCCATACTTCCGATGAAGTTCATCCAAGCTAAGTTTATGGTCATCCTAAAGGGAAATAGAAAAGAAGAAGAATTACACATTGCACCATTACAAAAAGACCTTAACAACAGTAACAAAATGCCTTGGGGCGGGGGCCAGGGCTCAGGCTTTGCTCCCTAGAGTCCAGGGTTCATCTAGTCCCCGGGCACTGACTGGTCCAGGCATAGGCAGGGGCAAACTGCAATGGGGTCACAGAACATTTCCCTTCACATGAGAAGCTGCTACTCTTCTGTGGACCTCACAGCCGCCTGGTAATCAATGCAGTCCTTCCCTGAGGAGAGCTATGCTAGTCTCCCTGCCTGCCACACAACTGCAGCCATGGACAGACAGTGATACCTGGGGCCAGGCAGGCAGGTTCTTGGACAGGGAACGTATGTGGGAAGTCTCTAGAGTCCAGAGAAGTTGGAGCTTCCCAATGTGCTTCAGAAATGAGCAAAAGGCCTCACAATACACATGTTCCTCTTTCTATGTTCCTTGGGTTCCGCCCAAGCCATCGCCTACTTTCTCCAATCCTCTAACAGTTGCAGAAATGAGCATTTCTGACCAAAGGGGAGACTTTACACTCCCAGAGTTATGGGCGAATACAATTCTTTGAAACTTTTGTGCAATTGATTTTTGGAGGAGAACAAAAGCAGTTCAGTTCACACCACTTACCATAGAAACTTCTTTCTTCAGCTCATCCATATCCCTTTCCTTCTTCTGCTTCTTCTTGTTGCCCTGCTCGGAACGGCTGCAGGCTCATATTTATCACGTCCAACCTACAGGGGAGATGAAGGTAAGAGAAGATGATGAATATTCCCGCCTGGAACTGGAGCAGGTTTGAAGATGGAATTTTTAAGCCACTGGGATAATATGCAAAGAAATGGGTGTAGGTATTAGTGTTAGCCACGTACTACAGAGCAGCCCATTATCACAGCTCAAGACACTGGCCACACCCCAGGCACCAAGAGCAGTGGGGAATGGAGAAACTGAGGTAGACTCTGGTACCCATCCCTTCAATTTCTTGTGACTGGGAGACCGGTCACAACATGGCATTCGCCTTCTCACTGAATACTGTTTTCTAGAGGGCAGCATTATCCCAGTGTCCCGAGCAAACCACTAAGGCCTCGCTTCCCATTTTCTTCTCTTCAGCAGAGATAAGAACAGTGGCCACACCCCATTCAGGTTTTTAAGGAGACTAAAAGCTTTCCTTTTTATGGCTATGTTTAAATTCTTAGCTTTGTGAAGAAGTCTCTGTGTATGAAATTTTAACGCTATCACACTAACACTGACCTTTTTCATCTTAAAACAAAAGAATTCCAGTCCTTAAAATTCTGTAAATGAAAGACAAAAAAGGCAGTTCCCACCCTAATCTGCAGCCTGAAAATACCCCCCAAGTCACTGGAAATGTTTTGACATAAGCAGGATGTAGGAAAAGCATGTGCGTTATCACACGGTTCACAGGATCCACCTACGCCTCTTGAAAACTGGAACAATTTTGAGAGAAAACGTTGATTCTATAGTTTAAATTTAGATCATTCCACTCTCCCACCCTCTGGTTAAAATGCTTAAGTTTATGTGACTGGGAGTCTACACTCGGTGCTCGAAGGTTCAGCTCACAGAATGAGGATCCCCGAACCCCAGATTATCCACCCCAACACAAAACTTCCCTCAACAAACCAGCTGAGAAGGCAATAATCTGGGGCGGGGAGAGACACATGGGGGAGGAGCTCCGGTTTACTCCAGTTTACTCCAGACTCTGTCCACGGATCACTCCTGGCTCCTGGGGGGACTTGGGGAACCATATGGACACTGGGGATCAAACCCGGGCAGCTGCATGTAGAGAAAGTGCCTCCGCCCCTGTACTTTGCTCTTGTGTATTCCTCATCCCCAGTTTTCATTAGTGAATTTTCGGCAACTAAATCAATTGGGACTGCAGTGCAGTGCATGAAAACTGCACTGCACTGGGAATGAAAGAGTAAATCTAAGCCTGGGTGTGTTTCAGTAGCGGCTAACACAGCAACTGAAGGCAATAATCACTTAAATTTGAAAATTAGCCAAGGATTCTAAAGAAAAGTCCGGCTCTATATTAGCTGTGTTAACATTTAAACTAGTCCCATTGTTCAGTTTCTGTGATCAAGTTCACAATGTCCCTGGACTAATCATTCCTCCCAGCAGCCTGCGGGGAGAAGTTATTAGTGTCTATCTTATCTGTTATGAATGAAGCAGGTCTAAAGATACGGGCATTCTTGACATTCTCTCCATTTGCGGCAGAGACATTTGGAAGTGGCTCTTTGCATACAGACGGTCCTTGGTGCCAGAGTTAAAATGGGAAATAATCACGCACTGAAAGCGAACAGACAAGATAGGGCCTCTACTCGAGAGGGAAAACACAGCACTTAAAATCAAGGAGGGCCTCAGCAGGCCAGTTTGTATTGATTTTAAAAACTAAGCTCCACACATTCCCTTTAGAGCAAGTTGAGGGTCTAGAGTGACAGTCTAGTGGGTAGGACTCGTATTGCGCTTGGCTCTCCTGGGTAACAAACATCCCCAGCGCCCCACAGATTCCCAAGAACTGAGCCAGTAGCAATGCTGAATGTGGCCCTCAAATAAAAAAATAACATAAAAATAAACCAAGTTGAGTAGCATTTAAACAGCATTCAATTTAAATACATGAAAAATCAGAAATACAGTCCCTCTGCGTAACCATCTGCATGCTTTGTTTCTTCTTACTTTCAATGGTTTCCTCACCAAAGGGAGGGAGAGAGAATTAATGGCTCTGGACCCTTCCCAAGTTTTATGCCCACTTGCAAAGTAGAGCACCTACCCACAGCCTCAAAGTTCTCAAGGGCTGCGTGAGCTGGAAATCCCAGTGGCTAACAGCATCACCACACAGCCCCTGGCCTGCAGCCTGTACCAGGTCATGCTGTGCAAGGCCAGCTTTACACAGGGCCATTTGTGAGAGAAACTAAGTCTCTCTGCCGTCCCAGAGTACCCCATCCAGCCTCCGGTCTGGCAGAGAGCAGGATGGAGCACCTGGGGGTAGGACTAAGGAGGGCAGCAAGGAGGGAACAGGAATCAGTACGTTTCCTTTAGTGTTTCTCTGAGAGGTGTTTGGGGCAAACAAAGGTGAAGGCAAGGGACTGATAAACAGAATCTCACTGGTGCCCCTACACCAGGCATCCAAACCTACATTTTTCCTTTTTTTTCTCTCTTCTTAGGTCACACCTGGCGATGCTCAGGGGTTACTACTGGCTCTGCTCTCAGGAATCACTCCTGGAGGTGCTCGGGGGGACTACACGGGACACAGGTGGAACCCTGGTCGGCTTCGTGGAAAACAAACACCCCACCCGAGGTACTACCACTCCGACCCCACCCTACTTTCTTCACTGGAAACTGAGGCCACAGCTCTCCTCCCTGCCCACCCCCACCTGCCCCCACCTAGCTGGTGCTGACAGAGAGACTTTTGTGACAGCACTGTTTGGGGAAGGGCCATGGCCACGACCAAGTGAGTTGAGTTCTGGTTTTTTTCCACACTAATTTAGGAAGTTGAAGGTCACAGCGGAACAGGGGCATGGCCAGTGTGACGGGCATTCCCTGACAGGGCTGCCATCCTCAGGGACAGCCACTCCCCGGCAATGGTCCCTGGGTGCCAGCGGAGGGAAGGGTGCTGGCAAGGGGGAGAGTGAGTCCTCTCCGTGGGACTCCCAGCCTCCTCTCCTCTGCTCCAGCAAGTGGCACGTAGAGAAGATGGCCTGGGGAAACCAGGGGAAGAAGTGGCCCCCACTGCGAGAGCAGTAACAGGTAGGCAGCACGGCTTCAGGGCTGCATGGCAGGAAGGCTCCCTGCACCACCCCGCGGGCACAGCTGTCCCCACAGTCCTTGGTGTAACAGAGACCCTCTGGGCAGCAGGGGCCTGCCTGGAGGTGACTGGAAGCCAGGGTCACTGTACCCCTTGGAACTGCTGGAAATATGTCCGCCCAGGCCCTTAGACTGTCAGTCTGCTTCCTAAAATGGAGCAATACTTGTTCGAACTATGAAAGACTCCAGAAGGCATTTTGATAATCAGATTAATCAAGGAAAGGGCTGCCCTCGGCTATGGAAAAACCAAAGTCACCAAGCTGCCCTGTTTCTCAAACCCACCAGCACCAGGGTCCAGGAGGGTAGTGCCGTCACCATCCACATTAGTCCACGTCAAGGCTGGCCAAGAAACGAACCTTAGAGCCTGACCTCACCGTCTCCACCTTCAGCAGGGGACACCTCCCTGGGCCCAAACACTGTTACCATCCGCATGCTCAAGTTTGTGAGGGCCTCTGCAGCACAAATTTTGTAGTATAAATATCTGCAGTACAAATTCTCTTTACTATAACCTGGAATGGCTCAGTATCAGTGATCAGCATTCTTCAGTTATGGGAAAACTCTTTTTAAAACTCATTTAGGGTATTTTAAATTTTACCTTGTGGATTAAACACTTTACACACACAAACACTGAATTAAGAAATAATTATGCCCAGTTCACTACACCTTCATTATTCCCAAACAACTAAGGAGTTTAGCACATATAAAGAATTTCCCTAGCCAGGAATCTAAAGGTGGAAAAACACTGCCCTCAAGTGAAGCTGCTGGCCCAGGGCAATAGCTGCTCTCCATAGAGGTGACCCCGGGGACCACTGGCCTTCAAAGTCCTCTCACCTCCCCATGAAACACGAAGAATTCTCATGGACAGAGGTCAGAGCAATGCATTTGGTGAGCCCAGCTCAGCACAGTCAAAGGTAGCCGCAGCTCCCTGGCCAGCAGGGGCAAGGAAAACAGCCCCTGCTCTGACCAGCAGTTCCCCTCAGCCCCCGATGAACGAGGTTTTGATCCCATTTCTTCAGGGAAATTTGGAATAAACCTACAAACAGGCTACCCTCCCTGCAATGGAACCATTTACATAAAAACCCTAAAATGTGTAAAGAATCGATATACTTTAGAATGACTCTCTCCACATGTTTTCCCAATGACTGCGATCTTTCTTCCAGTGCTGGGGGATGTAGCTCAATGGCAGCACGCATGCCTAGCGTGTATGAGGCCCTGGCATTGAGGTCTAGCACCACACGCCCAACATTCACACACAACACACACACACACACACACACACACACACACACACACACACAGGAACACTTGCCAACAGGGCACTTCACCTCTCCATTAGACACCTGGGTGGTGATAAGTTAAAAACTTTCTGCCCCTTCCCTCTCTCGGTCCCAGTTTTTCCATCTTGCGGGGCGCTTTTGGCGAGCACTGCCTGAAAGGACCTGCTGGTTTGTGTGATGGGCACTAGATGGCTGCTCCTCATTGGGGCCCTGAAGCAGAGGGTAAGACGCAGGGTAAAATGGCTGTAGGCAGATGGCAGGAAGGCGGCAGCTGGAGAAGTGTCCTGTGTGCTAAATGAAAGAAACAGAGCCCCCACTATGTGGAGGGGAGAGAGAGGAAAACACCCCCCAAGTGCATGCAGAGCCCAACTGCCATTGTGACTGCAAACGGGAAAGACAAAACACCAAAGTCCCACTGAGACACAAAACCTGACAGCCTGCACCATCAGGCCCCAGAGCAGTGTAAGAGCAAGAATCAACTTTTCAGATCACCAGCAGAAAATGTCACTGCTATGTACAGATTCTGAACAAAACCTGTGCGAGACTACTCAGGCTCAGATCACCCACTGTCTAGTCAGAAAGCTGCCCAGGAACGAAGTCGACTGGCCACAGTTCCTTGGCTTCAAAGGAAACCAAGGAGAACTGCAGAGTGGGAATGCAGAGGGTGGTTCCTGCCCAGGACAGAGGCTGCAGTGAATGTGAAGCACTTCTCGTGGATTCCTGACAACAGATTTCAGCACAACTAATGAGGTGAGTCATATGCAAAGAACAGTCTCCCTGTGACTCCAGCCAAAGAACACACTTCCTCTCATATACTCAATTCACAGAGACGTGAGAAAAGTTCAAACCTGACCGGGTGACGCCTCCATTTCCAAAAATACAGAAACGCAGGAGAACTAGAGAAGAACAAGGAGGGGGAAAAAGAGGTCGTGGGTTTAAAACTCCTCTCACATCAGCCCTTACTGTATGTGTTTTTCAGCCTGATCCAGAACTGGACAGCTCTGGCGGGGCCGGGGGAGAACCTCCTGCCAGTGTTTTGCTGTGCTAATGCAGCGGCTCTGATTACGGGAGCCCATCTATGGGATGCTCGGGTTTCTGCTCGGGTCTGAAGGCTGCCAGAGGCATGCATCAGATGGCAGCGCAAAACGCACCCTGGGGGGGCCAAAGGCCATTTTCTTTTTGCAAGATGTTGACAGACTTAAGAAAATGTAAAGTTCTTTACTTGCAAAGTGAAAGTATGTGAGCTCTCGGGAACACTATTGAACCGGGCAGCGACGGCAACCAACAGGCACATCCTCAGCCTTCCCCATCATGTCCCGTCCATAGTTCAGTGACAAAAAAAAGCCAAACCAGCTTTGGATGTGCCATTGAGGAACATCAAAGCCCGGTTTGTAAAGACCTGCCCAGCTCCTAGCGCCCACAACATGTGCCCAAAGCAAAAACTCAGGCCCTCACAGCACCCATAGGCTGCCGCCCGGTCCTCAGGCTAAATGGGACTGAAACCCAAGCCACAGAGCTCTTAGTTAAACAGGCTTAACCTTCTGTTTTCAAGTGAAGAAACTAATTCAATTGACTTTTCCATAGTTAATTGCCAAGCGAAACCCCTTTCTCCTTCCTGCATCTGGCTATCTTTAGAAGAACAGAGCCAGACCTGAACAGAAAGTTACAGCTGTTAATCTGTTGCTCAACTAACGGGGCACAGCAGCTGGAAGGCATCTGGGAAGGAGCATGGCTTGGGACAGTTGGCTTCAGAGTGTGTGTGTGTGTGTGTGTGTGTGTGTGTGTGTGTGTGGGATAGTGCACTGCTGTTCAGGAGCACTTCAGGAGGCCTGTGTGTCTGAAGAGTTAGCCTCACCCGGCTAAAACGTTCTACTGGGTCTAAAATGGCGTCTGGGCTGTCAGGGTTCAGCCTATTCTCAACCTGCTCTGACTTATGAAGCACTCCCCCTCACCTCCCCTCCCACCCAAGGTGAGTCACTTGGTGTTACAAACTTGCTGGCACTGAGCGCCACAGATGAACAAACAGCAAGTTACCAAAAGCGGATCCACCCTGAGCTAGCGGAGGGCACAGGAAGAAGCTGGAGGCCAGGAGGCAAGGCTCACTCCAGCACAGCTCTCGGCTGGTGTGATGCAACCATGGCCTTCTTCTCTCTGCCCCAGGCCAGTCAAGGTTCCTCCAGCAACTGCTCCACTTGCCGGGGGCCGGGCCAGGCCTGGGCACCTGCCCTGTAGGACTCTGCCTCACAGGGCTTCCAGTCTAAAGTACCAGTTTTATAGCAGCCAGCCAGAGGCTTAGTCACGCTTCCAAGCTGCACTCCAAAAGGGCAGTTGATAATGTTACCCTACAACCAGGATTTCTGCTGACCTGTGCATCCCTTGGGCAACCTTCACCTGAACCCTTTTCCCCTGTGCCTCTTTAAACCACTACCCAGAAGCTAGGCTTTATTTTCTAGGTAACTAAGTTAATATTCAAACAATGGAAAACCACAGGAGAGGCCTGGCGCCACCGCCCTCCTCTGTCTTTTGTAAGCTTGAGAAAGTTTCTTCTGGACCTCTCCAGAATGGTGGGTGGGAGGCCGAGCTGCGATCTGAGCGCAGTCCCTGGCAAAAACAGCAATATGCAAAAAAAGGGACACAATCCTATTTCATCCAGGAATGATTCAGCAGGAGCTGTTCTTTCATTTTGTGACCAAGCGCTGGGGACCCTCATTTGGAAGGGAACCCAGAATCACCTGAAGAAGCATCAGGACCCTGACACCCCCACCAGTGGTGGGAATGAACAGGAGAAATTAACAGTGACCTTAAAAATGAGCCTCTAGCACAGGCTTCCTGGTTAACCAATTATCAGCAAGGTTTTAGTCACCACTCCACCCACATCTTAATCCCCATGTGGAAAAATCCCAGCGTTTCAGTGTAAGATATCCTGAGCAAAGACCTTGGTAAAGCTCAGAAGGCAAAAAGGGGTAAACTACCTACAGCAAGAGAATCCCACTCACGCCCATGTCAGGGAACCCAGAACACTAGCTGCTCCCGAGCGGAAAGAAGCACACCCCATGCTCACCAACCAGTTCTGTGTCTGCTGGGCCACCAGATGTTTTCTGAGGCTCCGTGAGACACTGACTGCCCAGCATGCTGCTATCTTTACCACCACCATGCCTGCATGTGGTTACGAAGGACATGGGCGATGTACTCGGCCGAACTGAAGCCACCTTCACATGGGCTAGCCTGTCTATGAATTCTCTCCCCAGCATCAGCTCCACCGGGAACCTTGTGAGGGAGTCCTGCAGAGGTCCCTGTTCTTAGGCGTGCTCTGGCTGTGCAGGGCCACACTAATGGGCCATTTGACCTTGAACCTTGAACAGTCATTTCACCTTTCTAGGCCTTGCCTTCCTATCTATGGACCTCTACACCCCCCACCCCATGCCCCCCAGTACCATCCGACTCAGAAAATACAACTTTTTTCTGCAGTTGTGGGGGTGGGGGGGAAGAAATAAAGGACTGAGCCAAGAACCTGACGGCAGAAATGAGTGGTGAGAGAACTGAATGGTACAAGAGCAGCTCCCGGGCCAGTTTCCGCTGGGTTCCTGCTGTTCCAGCTGCACCTGCCCTCCACACCCAGTGCTTTTTTCAAGATACAAGCTGTGTGTTCCCACTTTCCCCCAGTTGCCCAGGGACAAACCTTTCTAGGCCTCCTTCACAATGCATGCAGGCTCCCGCGGAAAGGCGGGACACTAAGGACAGACAGAGATCTCACTAGGAAGGAGGCTGGCAGAAACCTAGAGACCAGCCTTGGCATAGCGTGGCCAGTTTACCCGACAGTCCCTTGGGGGTTTATGTTGTACAAGGTCTTCTCAATTAGCCTTCACCCCGCTGGGGTTCAGTCCCTGTCTTGTGCAGCCATTAAAGAAGGCGGGGAAGGCCACCCCCCCCCCGTCACACCCCTCTCCTACTCTGGAGACCCCCACCACCACACACACTCTGGAGAACGGCTCTGCCGCGACCGAAGACACTCCTACACCTCGCACTGACCGCGGCCTCCAGTCCTTTTTAGGTCTCATTGTACTCCGAGGCCCGGGGATGGAGCCTGTGGTGCTTTCAGGAGCACCTACCCAGAAAGAAAAGCAACACATGCCCCTCTCGCCCAGCGATCAAAAACACCCGACCCCGTCCACCCGGGCGCGCTTGGGCGTATGTGGCAAACGTCCCGCAAAAGGTCTCCAAAGTGTACCTTAAAGGCCGTCTTGGGGCCGCGGGGACACACCCTTTCTGGCACCAGCGCGCCCGCCAGCTAGTTGTTCTCTTTGCAGAGGCAGGGGGCCGCCTCTGCGGGGCGCTGGCTCGGCCCCAGCGCCACCCCGAAGGGCCTCGGGGCCCGCGTCTGCCCCCGCGACGGAAGCCTCGGCCGGCGCCGGGCCGCGGCGGGAAGGGCAGCCCGGGAGGGGGCCGGGCAGACCGCCCCAAGGGAAGGGGGAGGAGCGCGCCTTTCCTTCGGGCACGGAAGGCGGAGGAACGGGAAGGCGAGACGCGGGAGGTGAAGGCGGCCGGCTCGGCCCGGGGATGCCGCTGGGCCCGGTTCCTTCCCGCGGCCGCCCGCCGCCCTCTCCACGCCGCGAGCGCTCGGCTCCGGAGCGCCGCCTCCAGGTTCCCGGGGCGCGCGAGGCAGCTCGGGGGAAGCTCGGGGCCCGCAGCCCGGCTCCCCGAGGTGCCCACCGGGCCGTGTCGCTCCCGGCCCGCGCCTCGCGTCCCCCCCACCCCGCGCTGCCTCCCTCGTCTAAGTGCGTCGTCTCGCAGCTGGGCCGCGGTGCCAGCAGCCCCAGGCGCGCCGCTTCCTCCCGCCGCCTCCCGACTTCCTCCTGCCCGTCGGCCCCGGGGCTCCCCGCGCCCCTTCCCCAGGCTGCGAGCACACTCACCCCTTTCCCCATGGTGGCGGTGTTCGGCGCCCGACTCCCGGCGCAGTCGCGAGAGAATCAGAGACGAGAGGCGCGAGCGGTCCCCGGACCAGCGAGCGCGGAGGGAGCTCCGGGCTGCCGCGGGGGCGGGAGGGGAGGGAGCACGGTCGGCGGCCCGGGCCGATGCCGCCGCCGCCGGGGCTGCTACCGCTGCTGCTGCCACGTGTCCGCCTCCTCCCGCCGCTGCTCCGCTCCCCAGACTCCGCCGAAGCTCGAGCCCGCGCCTCCTCCTCACTTCCTAAAATATGCAACCTGCGTGCTGGCCACGCCCACGCCTCATACGTCACGGTTACCGGGGCAACCTGACACCGGACTGGCCCCCGCCCCCGCGCGGAGCCCGCCCCGGAGCCGGGGCCCAGCCGGCTGCGGCCAGTCCGGGTTCCCGGCAGGAGGGCGCCGGGGGCCCGGGCGCGCGTGCCTATGTCCCGGGAGGCGGCGGCCCCGCCACTGCAGGTCGCACGCCCCCGCGCCCCTCCCCAGCCGCCCCGCGTGACCCCGCTTGCTTTGTAGGGCACCGGAGGGCCGCAGCAGGCGCTGGTAGGTTTTCTCTGCGGGGCGCCGGGCGCCTCTGGCCACTGGGGCCCGTGCAGAGTGGCCTTTCCTAGCGCTCCAAGGAGCGCCTCTAGGTCTAAAGGCAAGCCGGGGTGGCAGCAGAGGGCGCGAAGGAAGGGTGAGGGAGGAGGGAGATGGCTGCAGGCAGCGCCCCTGAGGGACTTTGGGGAGACAGGGCGCCGCGCCACCTGCGGATGGCCTGGCCAGCCTCTTGGTGCCCTCCTGCGTGTTTCCTTCGGAAAACGAAGTGTCAGCGCCCTGCCCGTCGGCCAGGGCAGAGAGGAATGGGACTGGGCTGACCTTGCCCCAGGTCCCAATCACCGTCCCCGCCCTGCCCAATGACAATCCAAAGGGCATTCATTGAATGAATCCGGCCACACGCGCAAGGACCAGCTTGCCCAGTTCCTAGGGCAGGGAATTGCAACCAAAAATGCCCAACTTTATTTACTTTTTTTTTTTTTGAGGCGGGAGTCACACCCGGCGATCCTCAGGGGTTACTCGACTCTGCACTCAGAAATTATTCCTGGTGTTGCTCTTTGGGGAGAGTATGGGATGCCGGTGACCAAAGCCAGGTCGGCCGTGTGCGGGGTAAACCCCCCTCCCTGCTGGTCTATCTGTCCGGTCCCCAAATGCCATCTTTAGCCAAAGAGATTGGCTGGTGCGGGAGATGCTGGTGGGCCTGTCTGGTTGCCCCACTTGACTCCCACCTGGAGCTCCGGGAGACCCTGGGACTGGAGTGGGCTGGAACTCCAGAAAGGCGCGGGGTTGGCCTGGGGGCGTGGAGGTGGGTGGGCTTCCCTCTGGTGATAGCTTCCATTGCTCTGCAGTGGCAGTGACCTGAGGTCTCCAACCTTTGAAAATCAAAGGCATTAACAACGCTTCAAGGAAGCCCAGTCTAGCCTGGGAAAATACGGAATTAGGAATTCACCAGAGAAAGTCACTCCACGTCTCCAGGAATTCTTATACAGAACAAATAAATGTTAGCTTCCTGGGCAAGTTAAGCCAACCACACCAACTTCTAGTATTAATTTAACACCAATAAGTAAAACTGCGAAGCTCGAAAGATATAGAGAAGGGAGGGGTGGGTGAGACAGTAGGGGCGAAGGGAGGACACTTGCCTTGTGCTCAGCCCACCTAGGTTTGATCCCTAGCACCCCATATAGACCCCTGAGGTCCAGCCAGGAGTAATCCCTGAGCTCAGAGCCAGGAGTAAGCCCTGAACACCCAAAAGAAAAAAAGGAAGAGTTAAAGAAAAAGAGAAGGGAAGGTGGGAACAGAGGAAGGAAGGGCTTCTAGCCAGTTAAGTGTGGGGTGAGTCTTACTCCATAGAGACACTTTCTTACCAGGGAGGAACCTCATTGTTAAGGGCTGGTACCTTCACCAGTGATCTCCGGGTCAACAGTTGAAACACTCAACTGATTCCAAACTCCTGACTGGAGAGGAGTCCTGGAATACTACAACAATTCCATAGAAGCCTTTTGCGGGAAAATGATCAGGGCTGTCTCCAGGGTCCAGAAACGTTTTAGTTCCCTGCCTGTCAGTTCCCTGACCACTAACCTGGAGAAGACTCTGGTTCCCTAAAGACCTTTTAGGTTAGTTAACACTAATTATCTTTTGTGCCCAACGGTCTTGGAAGGAAAAGTACTACTGCAACAACCAAAGTGGAGAAGGCAAGTCTGAATACTGTAGATTTCTCCTGCTGGCTGAGCTGTATGCTCCAGTGAATAGAATGACTGTGTTCCCATTCAACAATATAACCTGTTAGATCCAGGCATTTCCCTTTGCTCCTAGAGCTGTTGATTTAGCAGCTGAAGGCGGCTCAAAAACCTTCCAGAGTTGGGGCAGGAAACCATTTTAAGAAATGATGACTACAATCTGAATTGTGTCTTTGCTCCAGCAGGGCACTTGTGCAGGTCAGGTTCCCCCGGAAGCTCACAGGTGGAAAGGGAGGATGTGAGATGCTCTTTACCAAGCAGAAGGCTGAGAGTTAGGGACTTTCTCCCAGGTCTACTCTACTAGTGATTGAGGGAGCTCAAACTCAAGAGTGCACGACAAAAAAACATCTTCCGGAACAGAGAGATAATAAAAAGGGAGAGCCCTTGCCTTGCACATGGTCAACTTGGGTTCAATCCTCAGCACCCATTTGGTTCCCTTAGGGACCAGAAGTGGTCCCTGAGTGCAGAGCCAGGAGGAGGCTCTGAGCACCGTTGGATGTGGCATCCTTTCCCCGCCCCCACCTCCCAAAAGAAGAAATTATCTTCATTTAAAGTTTGGGAGGAAACTGGAAATAGTTCAACGGGCAAGATTACATGCTTCTGTTGTTTTGGGGAGCCATACACTATAGTGCTGAAGGAGTACTCCCAGGTCTATGTTCAGGGTGACTCCTGGTGAAGCTCAGGGGAACTTGTGGTATCAGGGATCAAATCTTAGTCTCCAGCATATAAAGCACGTGCCCTTGGGGCTGGAGACACAGTATAGTGCTTAGGAACGGTAGCTTGCATGAGCTGATATGGTTCACAAGCCCCACATACAGTCCTCTGAGTGCTACTGGTAATGGGACCTGGATACAGCCAGGAGTAAGTCCTGCCTGAGCATGGCCAGTGCCCACCTAAATATTGTGCCCCCCCACCACAAAAGATATTTTTGCTGTGGTTATAGCCAATCGACCATATCCACACAGTAACCAAGCTCATTGAGATTTGTAGGGAGTACAAGATGCCGCTCTGTCTCACATTCATTGATTTACAGAAAGCCTTTGATTCTGTGGAGACTGAAGCAGTCATCGAAGCCCTAGTCAAACAGGGTGTTCAAACCCAATACATCAAGATCCTTCGTGAGCTGTATTACGGATTCACCACCAGGATCTCACCATTCTATAAAGAAGTGATCATTGATGTCAAAAGAGGGGTTCGACAGGGTGATACCATCTCACCAAAACTCTTCAGTGCCACCCTCGAGAACATCATGAGACAATTAGAATGGGAAGGAATGGGAGTGAAGATAGATGGTCGGCAACTACACCCACCTCTGCTTCGCTGATGACATCGTTCTAATAACACCAAACATTAGCCAAGCGGCACAAATGCTGGCTGACTTTGACCGAGAATGTGGAAAGGTAGGTCTACAGCTGAATCTGAAGAAAACTATGTTCATGAAAAATGAACTAGTTCCTGAGGCCCCATTCACTCTCAATGGAACAAACATCTCTGAATGCAGCAGTTATGTGTACCTAGGTCGAGAAGTCAACATGATGAATGACCTAAAACCTGAGCTGCGCAGGGAGGAAGAGAGAGGCATGGAATGCCTTCAAAGGCATTGAAGAAATAGCTAAAAGGACAAAGAACCTCCGGCTCCGGGCACATCTCTTTGACTCCACTGTTCTCCCTGCATTAACATACGCCTCAGAGACCTGGGCCCTACGAAAAGCAGGATGAGAATGCTATTCGGGTCTCCCAGAGAGGCATCGAAAGAGCTATGCTTGGAATATCACGCCTCACTCAAGTGAGTGAAGGAATCGGAGTTCTGACCTCCGTCGCTATTCCAGAATCAGGGACGCTGTCTTGTTTGCCAAAGCATCGAAAATCAGATGGGCTGGACATGTAATGCGATTTAGAGACAACCGCTGGACTAGAGCTGTTACCGACTGGATCCCACGGGATGTCAAAAGATCACGTGGCCGCCCACCTACAAGATGGTCAGACTTCCTTGTTAAGACCCTGAAGGAACGGTTTGAGGCTCTTCATATTCCTGAATCAACCAGATGCCATTGGGCTACATTGGCACGTGATAGGGTCCAATGTAAATGTTACTGGCGCCCGCTCGAGCAAATCGATGAATAACGGGATTCAAGTAATCAAGTGATCAAGGTTATAGCTAGTGGTACTCAGGGCTTACTCTTTTTTTTTTTAATTTTATTATATCACCATGAGATGGACCACAACAAAGTTGCTCATGATTAGGATTCAGTCATAGTGTTCCAGCTCCCATCCCTTTACCAGTGTGCCCTTCTCAGCACCAAAGTCCCCAGATTCTCTCCCTCACAACCCAGCCTGCCTCTATGGCAGTGCTTTTCCTTTTCCTCTCTTTCTCTCTCTCTCTCTCTCTATTCTCTCTCTCTCTCTCTCTCTTTCTCTCTCCCCCTTCTTTTGATCACGGTGGCTTGCAATATATACATTTAGGGGTTATCATCTATATCCCTTCACCTGTGTTCAATGCTCAGTTCTAGTTTGGCATTACCATTTCCAACAATTATTGGCATACTGGTCCCTTTTCTATCTTACCTAACCTCTGACTCCCACATACTTGTGGTAGATTCTAACCATAGACAAGTCCTCCTGGTCCCTATTTTGCCATTCAGGGCTTACTGTTGCTCTGTATTCCTGGGTCACTCCTGGCAGGACTTAGAGGACCATATGTGTTGCTGGGGATTGAATCCAAGTTTGCTACATACAAGGCAATCCCAAACTGACCATGTGCAAGGCAAGGGCTCTCCCTTTTTTATTATCTCTCTGTTCCGGAAGATGGTTTTTGTTTACTGTCACTCTACCTAAATCACTCCTGCCCCTGCAAAAAAATAAATAAATAAATAAATAAAAACAAAGCATGCTCTCAGCCTGTTGAGCCATTTCTCTGGCCCTGGAATGTACATTTTGCATGTTGAAGACCTGGGATCTAGTTCTCATTTTTATGTCTGGTCCTCTGGACACACCCAAGAGTGGCCCCCAAAATAAACAATGACTAGTTTGGTGTCTGAGCATAGCACTAAGGAAGTTTGGGTTGAATAGCAGTTACTTTCAACATTGCTGTCCTCACAAATGCAACAGGTTTCCATCTGATCTCTTTGTTTTATTGGTTTTGGGATCACACCCTACAGTGCTCAGGGCTCTACACTCAGGAATCACTTCTGGCAACACTTGGAGAATATATAGGATGCTGGGGATCAAACCCGAGTTGGCTGCATGCAAGGCAAGCGCCCTACCCAATCTATTATCATTCTGCCCCGATGTCTCATTTAATAACATAGACATGGACTAAAGCCTCTTTTCTCTTGGGCTAGAGAGACAGCTCAGAAGACTGAACATGTGTATTGCAGGAGGAAGAGCCAGGTTCAACCCAGCACCACATGACCAACTGAGCATAGGGAGGGACACTTTGGGGGGGTTACAGCCAGGTGTGGTCCAAAACACCAACCAACCAGCAAAAAGTTTCTCTCTATTCCCATTCTCCATCAACAATGTGTCTCATTGTAACATAAATAAGCAAATTTCCCCCCTAGAAATACCATTAGCCAATCAAGAAACCCTCCACTACCTTATACTGATCCAACTGCCCTCACCTCTGGTGGCAGATTTCATTCCATTCTCAAGATATTTGATAAAGCTAGTTTTTTTTTCAGTACAATTGAAAGAAAAGCCATGTAACAACAACAACCAAAAAAAATATTTTGAGGGACCCAGTGATAGCACAGCAGGGAGGGTATTTGCCTTGCACGTGGCCAACACGGGGTCAATCCCTAGCATCCCATATGGTCCCCTGAGTACCACCAGGAGTAATTCCTGAGTGCAGAGTTAGGAATAACCCCTAAGCATTGCTGGGTGTGATTCAAAAAAGCCAAAAGAGGGAAAGAAAGAAAGGAAGGAAGGAAGAAAAGAAAGAAAAGAAAGAAAGAAAGAAAGAAAGAGAGGAGAGAGAGAGAGGAGAAAGAAAGGAAGGAAGGAAGAAAGAAAGAAAGAAAGAAAGGAAAGAAAGAAAGAAAGAAAGAAAGAAAGAAAGAAAGAAAGAAAGAAAGAAAGAAAGAAAGAAAGAAAGAAAGAAAGAAAGAAAGAGAGAGAGAGAAAGAAAAAAAGAAAAGAAAGATGGTGTGGGAGCTGAAGAGACAGTACAGCGGGGAGGATATTTGCATGCGGCTGGCCTGATTCAGTCCCTGGTGCCTCATATGGTTCCCTGAGCCCTACCAGGAGTTATCCCTGAACGTAGAGCCAGGAGTAATCCCTGAGAACAATCAGGGGTGGCCTAAAACCAAACAAAGGGGATTGGCTCTGTAGAGACAGCACAGTAAAGTGCTTGCTTTAGCACACTACCAACCAGGGTTTGATCCTAACCTTCCATATGGTCCCCTGAGCCCTGCCAGGAGTAATTCCTGAGTGCAGAGCCAGAAGGAACCACTAATTATCACCAGGTGTGGTCCAAAAACCAAAAAAAATGAGAAAAGGAAAGGAAAGGAAAGAAAAAAGGAAAAGAAGAGAGGAGACGAGAGAAGAGAAAGAAGAAAAGAGAAGGAAAAAGAAAAGAAAGCAAAAAGAATGGCATGTCCAGAACTGGAGTGTGAATGTCTCAGCTGCAGTAGAGAGAGAACCTTGGAACACAAGTGACCAAGGAAGGAAAAGTCCTTTCTTGGGAATGCTTTCTTTCCTCTTCATGGAAGAGGCTTCCAAAGGGAAGCTTAAAAAGAAAACTCATTTTATAATGACAAATCAAAAGCAGGGGAGTCAGCAACACTGGAGGGTTCCAGTATAGAGGCAGAGTTTGGTGCACCTTTTCTAACTCTCAGAACAGTGCAAGGAATCATTATTCCCTGAAGAGAAGGTTAGTCAAGACCCACCTCCCTACTCTGTCTTGTCTTAATCTATCAGGTCTGTTTAACCTCCTGGCCTTTGGGTGCAATGAGACCAGTGTCCAGAGAATCAGCATTTACAGACCCAAGTGTGGGTAGCTTCCAGGAGTGTTGGACCCAGAGGTGGAGGGCTGGCCCAGTCATTGTGCATAGAGTCAGCAATGTATGAAAGATATGATGCAAGTCAGTGTTTTGAGCCAAGAATGCTAGCTAGCACTTTGAGTAAGTACTTGCTGAATCGAACAAATACGCCAGTGCAATTAAGGATTTAGAAGATGTGTTGGAGACTTCAGCAAGTGAGCATTTTCCATAGGAAGAAAACATTTTTGGCCATCACTGAGCAAGGGATCTAGAAGAACAGAAATCATGTGGCTCAGC
>JAJIBD010013947.1:0-51819 GCA_021461705.1 Cryptotis parvus
AGAACCAAAACTCTACATGAGCATCTTGCAATTGTATATCTAAAAGTGGTGTAATAAAATTTGAAAAAAAAAAAAGAGAGGTCTTGGGGAATACCAGCTCCAGTCACCTTCTAGCTCAGTGACTAGATCATGATTATTTCACCATTCTCCTCATTAAGCTCCTCATATATGTCCCCAGCAGCATAATTAGGTGCTGATGATACCTTCGCTGTGTGAGCAAGCATGTGGTCCCTATCACATGCGCACATTTAGCACCAGCCCAACCTGGTTACTCATGCCCAACCCCTATGCATCTCCTTCCCTCATTAGGATCACTCCTACAGAACAGCCCGCTTTAGAGCACAAGGGTTCTGGTCATAAAGGCAGGCTGGGCGGAGAAGGGATCTGGGGACACTGGTGTTGGGAAGGGTGCACTGGTGGAGGAGGATGGCTGCTGGAACACTGTATGACTGAAACCTAATCATGCACACCATTGTAGTTGTATATCTAATGATGATACAATAAATTTTTTTAAAAGCCCTCTTTAACTCAAAGGTTGTTTAATAGTATATTAGGGCTTTTCCTGGCTTTCTTTTATAGATAATTTCTGCCTTCATGGAACTGGGGTCTGAAAAGATGCTTGATATGATTTCTATTTTCATGATGTTCTGAATATTCAAACTGTCCCCCACCATCATGCCATCCATTCTGAAGAATGTTCCACGTGCACTGGAGAAGAAAGTGTCATTGGCTGTTAGGGGACGGGCATGGGAAGGGGGTTCTCTTCTGCACGTCTGTTAATCCCAGTTCTGCCAGTTCCTCATTCAGGCTCATATGTTCTATTTGATGTTCTGCCTGGTGGTTCTGCTTAGTTATGAGAGCAGGGTGCTAAATTGTTTGGTGTTGCCAGTAATCTTCAGGTCAGTAGCATTTGCCTTATAAATGTTGCTACGCTTTCTGAAAATCTGCTTTAGTTGAGATCTATGGCCATGCTTTGAGTTACCTGTCTTAGAATCACCTACATTCGAATTAGTCACCTGATAGTTTTCTAGATACAACATTATCCACGTTCTACTCTCAAAGACTCTGATCTAACTGGCTTGGTGTGACTCCCAAACATGGCACTGATTCGAAAGATTTCAATGATCTTAATGTGCAGCTAGCTAGATCTAAGAACTACTATTCTGAGTTTTTGGGAACATAAAAAATTCTTTTTTAATAGAAATAATCATTTTATGTGAACTGCCAAGTACACAATTCTTATTAAAGATTAACATTTCTCTCTGTCTGAAAGGCGGATGGCGGCCAACTGTGATGCTGCAGCTTGTTTCCATTCTCCAGGGGAAGCCGGGGCTGGAGGTGGCTACCCATGCCTTTCCCACCGCTCCAGTACCATTGTTTCTCCCTTCAGCCCTGTGACTGTACTGGCTCTTTCCTGAGGAAAGACTTCTCCTTATTTAAATAAAAAGAACAAAATAAAAAAAATTAACATTTCTATTTCTTGATTTTGGTTTTATATTATTTGTGTGTTGGGGGATGGTGTTTGCAGGATATTTAACTACTGGAGCCCTCTACCAAACAAAATCAACAAATCTTTTCCAGAGTTTGTTTCTTACTTCCACTGTTCCTAAAGTTGTCTTTTTGGGACTAAAGTTTGATCCACATTTTGTGAAAGAAAATGACAAATAGAACATTATTCCTCTATTTCTGTGAATGAACTTTCAAAATTGTGAACCCAGCAAAAACAACTAAAAATAACTTGATTTAACTTACAATACACTTTTATCTAAAGTGCACGGGGAAATGTCACCATCCAGGTGGCTGGAAAACCCTCATTCTGTTTATCTATGATCCTTCACCCTGGATATGAAAATATCACTCCAGATGGCCGAAGAACAGATGACTCAGGCCCCTCTATTGTCTGGACAGGGGCATTGCCAAGCTGGCAGCTCCACACTCCTAACCTCTTTTCTCACCCCTCTTTTTTCCTAATAAAAGTTTCCTGAGACAAATAAATGGGGAGACAGATCTCAGGGTACTCTCCTATCTCCCTGTCTGCTCAATCTTCAAATAGTAAATAGTAAAGTTAAAGAAGGTAACTTTGCCAACACTGATTGGGATCCAATCACTGCATAACGCATGGTCTCTGGAGCCTTGACAGGAGTGATCCCTGAGCACAGAGCCAGGAGTGATCCTGAGCACAGAGCCAGGAGTGATCCTGAGCACAGAGCCAGGAGCGACCCCTTAGCACAATTTGATGTGAGCCATTTACCCACAACTTAGAAAATAAATTTTCTAATTTATTTTCCCATCCCATAATGTAATTGCTTTCTGTGCACATCAGGCAGTCAAATATGACATTGTCACCATAGAGAAATCCAATTGTACACAACTTATAGATTCATTATAGAATTTTGCTATTTCAGGCTGGTTGAAGATTTTCTTAATGTTTTTGAAACTGATTCAAAACGACTCACTTATTTAAAAAAACACT
Organism: Cryptotis parvus; assembly: GCA_021461705.1. NCBI lineage: Eukaryota > Metazoa > Chordata > Mammalia > Eulipotyphla > Soricidae > Cryptotis > Cryptotis parvus. Next base: position 2,474 of record JAJIBD010013947.1, read on the forward strand.
CTCATTCACACTCGTGCCTTAGAAAATCAAGTACCTCGGAATAGCTTAAACAAGGATGTAAAGGACCTTTACAAAGAAAACTACAAAATGCTCCTTCAAGAAATAAGGGAGATAGGAAGAAATGTAAATACATCCCTACTCATGATTGGGAGAATCACATTTTCAAAATGGCCATACTCCCTAAAGCACTATACAAATTCAATGTAGTTCCTATATGGATACCCATGATATTCTTCAAAGAAATTGACCAAACACTCTTGAAATTAATATGGAACAATACACCCCACAAATAATCAAAGCAATCCTTGGGAAAAAGAAGATGGGAGGCATCACCTTTCCCAACTTTAAACTGTACTACACTATCACTATCACTATCTTCCCGTTAATCATCTATTTGCTAGAGCGGGCACCAGTAATATCTCCATATGTCCCGTCTCATGCTAGTAGAACCCAAAGGCATCCGCCCGCTCCAGGAACATAAAAGAGCCTCAAACAATTATATTAGGTCACGGGAATGACCTAATATAAATGTTACTGGTATTTGGCATATCAAATACTACACGAGCAGCTTGCCAGGCTTGCCATGCGGGTAAACTGTACTACAAAGCAATAGTAATTAAAACAGTATGGTATTGGAATAAAAACAGATATTTGGGCCTATGGTATAGAATTCAATATCCTGACACACATCCTCAAATATATGATCATTTAATCTTTGATAAAGGAGCAAAAAGTACAAAATGGAGCAAGGAAAGCCTCTTCAACAAGTGGTGCTGGGAAAAATGGGCAGCTTCATGTAAAAAAATGTATTTGGACTTCTGTCTAACATCATGCACAAAAATCAGATCAAAATGGATTAAAGATCTCAATATCATACCTGAATCCATAAAGTATGCCAAAGAAAATATAGAAAAAGTCCCTCCACGACATTGAAGCTAAAGGCATCTTTAGAGATGAAACACCACTAACAAAACAATTGGAAGCAAAGATAAACATATGGGACTACATGAAACAAAAAGCTTCTTCATATCAAAAAGAAATGGTGACCAAGATAGAAAGACAGTTCACAGAGTGGGAAAGAATATTCACCCAATGCCCATCTGATAAGGGGTTAATATCCAAGACATCTAAGGCACTGGTAGAAATTTACAAGAAGAAAAGAACTAACTCCATTAAAAAATGGGGAGAAGAAATGAGCAGAAACTTACTCAAATAAGAAATTCAAATGGCCAAAAGGCATATGAAAAAATGCTCATCATCATTAATCATCAAGGGGAATGCAAATCAAAACAACAATGAGATATCATCTCACACCACAAAGACTGGCACATATCCAAAAGAGCAAGAACAATAGGTACTGGCATGGATGCAGGGAGAAAGGGACTCTCCTCCATTTTTGGTGGGAATGTCAACTGGTACAGCCTTTTTTAGAAAACAATACGAACATCCCTCCAAAAACTAGAAATTGAGCTGCCATTTGACTTAGCAATACCATTCCTGCAAATATACCCTGGAAGCCCCCAAAAACACACAGTGGAAACACCATCTACTCTTCTATGTCCATAGCAGTACTATTCACAATAGCCAGAATATGGAAGCAACCTGAATGCCCGAGAACAGAAAACTGGATAAAAAAAATGGTACATCTACACAATGGAATACTATGCAGCTGTTAGAAAAAACGAAGTTATGAAATTTGCCTGTAAATGGCTGGACATAGAGAGGATCATGCTGAGTGAAATTAGTCAGAGGGAAAAGGACAGATATAAAATGTCTGCATTTATTTGTGGTATATAAAAAATAGTATGATACTAATATCCAAGGTCAGGCAAAACATCGACCAGAAGGACTTATCAGTGGTTGGAATCTACCACAGGTGTGTGTGAGTCAGAGGTTAGCTAATATAAAGAAGGGACCTGTGTCCTAATAATTGTTAGAAATGGTAATGCCAGCCTAGAACTGAGCATTGAATATGGCAAAAGGATATACATGATGACCTCTAAATGTATTATTACAAGCCACAATGTGTAAGACAAGGAGAGAGAAAGAGAGAGAGAGAGAGAGAGAGAGAGAGGCAAAGTGCCCCTCTCTCTCTCAGAGGCAGGCTGGGGAGGGAAAATGGGGACATTGATGGTGGAAATTGGGCACTGGTGAAGGAGGGATGGGTGCTGGAACACTGCATGATTGAAACCCAAACATGAACAGTTTTGTAACTGTATATCTCACGGTATACAATTTGTAACTGTATATCTCACGGTAAACAAAACAAAACAAAACAAAGCAACTCACTGTAGGTTTTTCCTAGATCAAAGTTTCTTAGAACCAAGAAGATTCTTTAAAACATTTTAAAATTAAATTATTAAAATTTATTTTATTGAATCACTGTGCAATGCAATTTAGAAGGCTTCTCATGATTAGGTTTCAGTCACACAGTGTTCCAACACCCATCCCTTCACCAGTGCACATTTCCCACCACCAATGTGCCCCTTTACCCTCATTACACCCCTTACCCCCACCCCCAAAGCTTGTCTCTATGGCAGGCACTTTCCTTCTCTCTCTTCTCTCGTCTCTCTGTCTCTCTCTCTCTCTCTCTCTCTCTCTCTCTCTCTCTCTCCATTTTTCTCCTGTTGGGCATTACGGTATGCACTACAGATACTGAAAGATTTTCGTGTTTGTTCCTTTACCTACTTTCAGCATGCAGTCGTTATACAGAATGATCATTCACTACTATTTGTAATAGTGCTCCCTTCCCTTTTCCCAAGTAGTTGAAGCAGGCTTCTAGTGTGGACCAAACCTTCTTGCCCTGGTTTCTCCTAGTAGAGTCTTTAAGGTTGAAGATTCCTTTTTTTCTTGCATTTGGGAATTTTTTTTCATATCTTTGAATATTTACCCTTATTATTCTAAAGTTTTTAATTCACGAGCTCAGGTACCAAAAGCTTGCAATTAATTTCAGCTCTTCTGTTTCTGTTTTATTTTTCCATTTTCTTTTTTTTTTTTTTTCTTTTTTTTTGGGTCACACCTGGTGACGCTCAGGGGTTACTCCTGGCTCTGCACTCAGGAATTACTCCTGGCGGTGCTCGGGGGACCATATGGGATGCCAGGGATCGAACCCGGGCCGACACAGGCCAGCTGCATGCAAGACAAACGCCCTACCCACTGGGCTATCGCTCCGGCCCCCTCCATTTTCTTTCAATACTTTATTCTGTGGGATTATTTTCCTCCCCTAATGGTATTGGCTGTTGATGATTCTAGAGATTCCTCTAGGTCACCTGTCTTTTCTTCCTTGCTTTATCTCTGTGACTCCTCTTCCTACCTATGTGACCACTTCTCATCCTCAATAATCACAGAATTAGCCAAGTGGGACGTTGGGACATGGATGATGTGACCCTCTCTAAAGCCAAAAGTGCTTGTGCCCAGCACAGAGTATGAACTGGAAAGCATCTTTACTGTTACCATCATCATCATTATTATCATCGTTTTGATTTGGGGCCACACCTGGTAGTGCAAAGGGCTTACTCTGGCTCTGTGCTCAGAGGTCACTCCAGGCAGTGCTCATGGACCATATGTGGTGCCAAAGATCAAACTGCGGTTGGCCATGGAAAGCAAGTGCCTTACCCAAAGCATCTTTATTAATTTGCGAAAAACCAGTCTCTCTGAGAATGTCAGTTGTTGGTGAGGGAGCTCAGAGAACTGGATTCACTAGTTAATAAAAGGGAGACAGGACCAACAGAAGGAATTCTGAGGAGTGGAAATGGGGAGACACAGACAGGTCAGTGACTTAAGTTAGGACCTCACTGAAGGAAATCAGACCAAATCTGACGGATGCTGGCTTCAAAGCATGGGGTGGAGAGCCTGCCTCCTGGTCTTGTTCAGGCTCTACTGTCACAGGACGCTTCCAGGGAAAAGTGTGGCGCAAGTTCACTGGGGACTGCTGTAAAGATCAGCCCCTCTGAGAGAGTGTGGGTGAGGAAATGGTTACCCCCCAATTGTTAACTAACCTGTCAGCATCATTCAACCTAGCAGCAAGGGGGATGTCATCACCTTTGCAAGCAGCCTTTCCCTGCTGAGGCTTGTGGGACCCCCCCCCCCCCAGCTGATCAATAGTGTGAACCGTGCTTGGAAAGGCTACAACCCTGCTGTGTAATCCTCTGGAGGATGTTCCCTGAGAAGGGACTTACCTTTGCCTCTGCTCAGGGAGGGCCCCGCAGACTCAGCGAGGAGGATGAAGAATGCAGGGCCTAGCGTTGGCAAGGTCTTATTAGGAAATGGCTCAAATGCAGACCTCAGGGTCAGGCTAAGGGAAGCAGCTAAGAGGCCAGAGGGATAGTACAGCAGTAAGGTGTTTGCCTTGCTCATGGCCAACCCAGGTTTGATCCCCAGCACCCCATATGGTCCTCCCGGAGTTCCTCTGGGAGTGATCCCTGTGCACTGCTGGTGTGGTTCCCTCCCCCTCTCCCAAAACAAACAAAGCAGACAAGGCAGTGAGGTTTCAGAAAACAAGAGTGAATGGATATCATGCTCTAAGAGGCAAAGGACCAGTATGAAGAAAACAGTACCTTTATTAAAAAAATGTTAGCAATGTTCAGAGGCTATTCCTGGCTTAGTGCACAGGCGTCTCTGCTGGGTATGGAAGCCATGTGTGGTACCAGGAATTTCTCCAAGTTGGCAGCATACAAGACAAACCAAGGTCCACCTGTGCTCTCTCTGGCCTGGGAACAGTACCTTTTGAGCTCAGCAGGAGTAAGAGCATAGGGAAGTGATTATCCTGTACAAAGCCAGGAGAGATGCTCAGAGGTGCACCAGGAGAACAAAGAATTCCCAGTCACCTTTTACATCCTCCCACCTTCACCAAGTACTTCCCTCCAGCCAACCCTAGCTGTAACTCATTTGAGAATACACCTGGGACATGCACGCTCCAGAAATCTTGAGGGCACAGAGCATAGAGCTAAGTGAGGAGTGGGCTTGAGGTAAAGAAAGGAGAAGCACCAACACGGATCACAAGTTAAAATGAATCCAAGGACTAGAACCAGAGTGAGATGTTTCAGACTTTTGACTTTTTATTTTCTTTTGTTTTTCGAACACACGCAGAGGGGCTTACTCCTTCCTGGCTCTGAGCTCAGTATTCACTCCTGGCAGGCTTGGGAGCACCATATGGTGTGCCAGGGATCGAAATCAGATTTGCTGCATACAAGGCAAGTAAGTGACCTACCCGCTGTACTGTTACTCTAGCCCAGATTCGTTGTTTCATTTAGACCATTCTTATGCTTAAATTTTGAAAGTGTTCCTGTTAATAAAGTCCAAGAAAGAAATCAGTCAGCCCTCAAGAATTTACAAACCATTTGTCTTTTTGGTTCTTATTTTTTGTTTTTGTTTTGAGGTTGCGCCTACCAGTGCTTGAGGCTTCTTCTCCTTGGCTCTTGGTTCTGTGCTCAGAGATCATTCTTGGTCTTGCTGAGGGCGAGCATAAGCAGAACTGAAGATCCAACTGGAGTTGGCTGTTGGGAAAGGCAAGTATCTTAACCCTGTACTGTTTTTCCATCCCCAAGACACCCTTGATCTGTGCCTGAGTCCTACAGCTTTGTTTGGTGTTGACTAAGGTCCCTCACTCAGGATTCCTATGGAGCTCTTCCTTCTAGGGGCATTGAAAAAATGACTTCAAGAAAGAACATGTGGGCTGGAGAGATAGTACAGTGGGGAGGGTACTTGCCTTGCACAGAGGGATTCCATCCCCAGTATCCTATAAGGTCCCCTGAGCACTATCAGGAGTAATTGCTGAAGGCAGAGCCAGGAGTAACCTCTGAGCATCGCTGGGTGTAACCCAAAAAAATTTAAAAAAATTTAAAAGGAGCTTGAAAATGCCACCCAGCCTACCCATCCCTGTGAGATGTGAGAACAGGAGTGGAGGGAGTAATTCCATGGAGCTGGTGCAGGCCACTTGTTGGCCATTCGCTACTATAGGAATCATTTATACACATCTGATAGCAAACAGACGTGCAGTTCAGGGATGGGAGGACACGTCTGCTTCTCTGTCCATAGGGTCATCTTGAAGTGAGCATCCAGGATCTTTGTTACCTTCTTTGGTCTCTTTCTTGCTGGCCAGCCCCCAATTGCTCTGTCTTCTTTCTGGGAGTGAATGGTCAAGTTGTGGAAATGAGTTTTTTAAAGACTTTCCCAGTACTGCTTTGATGGGGCTTTCAGGTAAAGTTCCCTTTCCACCAGGAAGGAAGCCAGGACTAAGGGAGGTGAACAGTTCCCTACTCCCACATGGAGAACAGTGACAATAATTATTCTGCTGATTATTTAATGAGTTCATATATCGTGAGATGGCTCTGTGCCAGACACATGTTGGATGCAGCGGATGGTTAATGGGGAGGTGCAACTCCCTCCCCAAAGCTAGGATCATATCCTAACCCCTGGGACCCAAATATCTGATCTTATTTAGAAAGAAGTTCATCCTGAGTTTACTGGGTTCACCTAAATCCAATGACAAGGGTTCTTGTAGAAGATACAGAGAGAGACACCGAAAAGAAGGGCAGACAGGAACAGGACAGGGTTCAAAGAAGCACAGCCACCCGCCAAAGATGATGTGGTGTCACTGGAGCTGAGAGACAGGAGGGAGCCTGTCCCACCCCCAAATTTTAGAGAGTGGGCCACCCTGATCACCCCTTGAGTCACTCTTTTGACCTCTGGAACTGTGAGAAAATAAACTGCTATCATTTGATCCATCCCATTTGTGGTCCAAGAAATCAAATGCTTTGCATGTGTTAGTTTTAATCCTAAGACTGTAAGTAAGTATCTTTCCCCATTTATAGACAAAGATAGTGTGATTTAGTAACTTGTGCAAGATCTCACAGCTGGTAAATTATAGAGCCAGGATATGATCCCTGGCTTGTCTGAATGCTGAGTGTCTGCCCGTCCCACCGCTGTACACTCCTTTTTGGAATTTGTCATCTTTATTGTCCTTCCAGTTCAAAAAGGACTTTTCTTCACTTCTGGTTTGAGGGCAGGTCCCTGCTCACCCTATACAAATTCACCCACCAGCAACATTTAATTGTCAATCAATTAGCCCAAGCTGATTAGCCCTGATTCCTTCTCTCTATTCCCTGTAACACTTGGGCTCTGAAACTTTAGAAAGGGAAATTCTAGATTCCCATTTTCAGAAAACAGAAATAGTTTAGAAATAAATAGCAAAATATTTGAATAATAACTGGCACCTGTAAAGTGTTTTGTAGATTACAAAGCCCTTTTGCTCGAATGATTTCATAGAAACTTTGAAAGATGAGGCACCTTGGATGATTCATATGGAAGATTTTGTGGAAGAGGAAATTGGTGGGTTTCAAGTCAAGTGACTCCTTCAGAGCCATGTGGCTACCGAAAGACAACTCCCGCCAGCCCCTCGGCTTCAGGAACACTTTTTAAGCTCTTTTAGTGCATTGTAGACTCATACACTCAACCATGCAGCGTTAAGCACTCAAATTTTCTTTCATTTTTATTTCTAGATTACTTTTTCCTTTGAAAACCAGAACCACCAACTGGAATTACGAAGAACTGGCTCCCATTCAAATAGGGTTGGGTGTGTTGAATACATGACTGATGTCAGCGTGCAGCCTGAGTCAGTAGAAAGTGAACCCAAACCTGCTTTAGAATAAATATTTGTGATTTCACAAGCAGTTCTTGCCTCTTAATGTATGGCTTCTCCAAAATGCTTACAGTCTGGATCCTGATTGATGCCTATGTTTAAAAAAAGTATGGAAATAGCCACCAGTACTTGGTGATCCCACAGAGAATATATGAGTTAAACACAGAGAATATATGAGTTTATTAATTGCAGACACAATATGTTCTCCTTGGACTACAACCTGGATTATACACAGAACGGGCCAGTGAGAAAAGGAATGCTTTCAATTCATTGTCAATGTTTTGCTTGTGCCACATTTTTATGTGACATGAAAGAGGATATCGCACTGTAATTATTCTACATTTCTACAAACATGTGGATAGACACATATCATGTGTACATGATAAAGATAAAAAAGCTACATGCCAGAGAGACAATACATCCTGCTGATCCCAGTTCAAATTCCCAACACCCAAGCATTGCCAGGGGTCACTCCCTTAGTACAGAGCAAGGAATATCCTGAGCACCCCTGGGTGTGGTCCAAAAACAGCCAAACAAAATCAAACAAACAAAATAGACCCCAAATTTACCTTCTCCAACTTGGATCTGGTGAAATAATATGACCGGGGACCTTACCCCCAAGCTGAATATTTCTGAGGTAGCTAACAGATTTTCAGAATATGTTTATTGGGTGTTTCGTAACAACAACAACAACAACAACAACAACAACAAATGAACAAAATGAGAAAAAGAGTTCTGCTCATGAGAAATCCATTTCATTCAATGTAAATGCATTGTAGAACATTACATCTAATGTAATTACATCTGTATTAGACTACATCTAATGTAAAACATTAGATGTAGTCACACTAGATGTAGTCACAATTGACCAACACATGTAAAGATTTAACAGTAGCTTTGAAACAATTTTGACTCCTATCTCCCTACAGGTATTGATGTAGGCAGGCAGGGTATTGATGTAGGCAGGCAGGGAGATGGGGGGTGGGGAGGGAGGGTGTGAGGGGGTGGAGGAGGGGGACCTGCATGGAAATGAACTGTCACCATTAGGCTGTCACCTTTTGGAACCAGGAATGAAGACTTGATAGGACCATTAACCAACAATAGACCCTGAGGAAATTGGGTCCACCTTCTTCTGTACAGCTCTTAGCCCTCTATCAACCTTTGATGGCCCAGCAGAAGATTCCAGAGCATTCCAACCCAAAGGGATAAAAGCCCCCCTTTGGAAATCAGTCTGGGCTCACTCTCTACCTCTGGAGCAGCCCGAGTTCTCCCTTGAGCGTGTCAATCTCTTTCTCTTTCCCTACTCCTTCCCTGTCTTAAAACCTCCATAATAAAATCGTTTCTACTTCACTGCTCGTCTACTCCTGAAAATTCTTTTTTCTGCGAGGAAGACAAGAACTCTGAGGAAACCCTGGGTAAGGCCTAGGTCTGACTTTCCTTTCTTGCAAAGAGCAATTCCTCACTCCAGCCTGAGTCTATGGCTCCCCACAAAATCTCAGGTGGTGGGAATCAACTCCCATGCCTAGAATCAAGCAGACATCAGGTGTGGCTTGACGGCCACCTCATGGGCTGGTGGGGCTCAGGCCCACGCCGTGCAGGGGCTCATCGCAGACTTTATCAGTCCTTAGCCTGCCCAGCAGGTCCTGGGTGGCAGAGGCAGCTGGGGAGAAAGCGACCATCTCTCTCCCTTTCCCACCTCATATAAACCACCAGTGGAGCCCACCTATATCAGTATTAATTATATAATCTGTGTGTGTATATGCATGACACAGATGTGCTAGTGTGTGATATAAAATACATGTAATGTGCAAGTTTACCGCCATAACCATTTGTCTTGATTTGGGCCCACATCCAGCTCCCAGCTCCGAGCTCAGGGTTTGTTCCTGACAGTACATCAGAGACCATGCTGTGCTTGAACTTGAGCCTCAAACATGCAGAACATACCCTCATTCCATTTAGGCATCTCTCTGAGCCCAACCTTAACCAATTTAGAGCATGAAATTCAACAGAACTAAGTACTTTCTCATGAGCAATTCTGAGCTTTCTGGAAATTTGTTTAAGATTGACCTTTCTTCTATTTTCTTTTTGGCCATACCCCTACCTTCTTAGTACAAAGGCAAAAACACTGAACTTTGTATGGAAGGGAAAAAGAACGACATACATGGATCTTGGGTGGAATTCCTTGAGCACAAAGTGGAGTGTTTTGCCAATGTTTCATTTTGCTCCTCTGAGTTGGAGTGGAGACAGGGAGGGAGGAGAGTAACTGTTAACTTCTCAGGAAGAAGTGCAAGGCTTTCTTCTTTGAAGGTCAAGTCTAGCCGTGGAAGACTAAAGAACACTTTTTAAGCATTAGGACTCTTCTATCTATTCTATAACTAATGGACTCTTTTGTTCTTAAGTGGCAGCCGAATGAGCCCTGAGGTCTTGAGCATTGCTGGGTGTGGCCCAAAGCAATTTTTTTTTTTTGCTTTTTTTGGGTCACACCCAGCAGCAATGCTCAGGGGTTACTCCTGGCTCTGTGCTCAGGAATTACTCCTGGCACTACGTGGGGGACCATATGAGATGCTGGAGATCAAACCTGGGTCAGCTGCATGCAAGGCAAACGCCCTACCACTGGATATTGCCCAGGCCCCAGCAATTTTTTAATTAGAGAGAAACTATCTTGTCTGTCTGTCTGTCTACCTGCCTACCTACTTTACCTGCCTACCTACCTACCTACCTACCTACCTACCTACCTACCTAATTACCTACCCACCCACCCACTTACCCACTCACCTACTGTCCCACCTGTCTGTCTACCTGCCTGTCCACCTGTCTGTCCATCCGTCCGTCCGTCCGCCCGTCCGTCCGTCTGTCCGTCTATCTGTCTGTCTGTCTGTCTGTCTGTCTGTCTATCAGTTTGTGTTTTGAGGGCCACCTTCTGTAATGCTTGTAGTCTCTATCTGCTCAGGAATCTCTCCTGGTGCTTAGGGATCAAACCCAGGCAAAGCATATGCTCAATCTCTTGAGCTGTCTCTCTGGCCTGAGAAACAAGCCATTTAGTGTCGGAGTCTCTGACCTAGAAATGAGGGAAGGGAGAAGGGTTGGTGTCCTCGTGATGGTTAAGCTCCAATAGTGCAGCAATCTGAGAGCCAGCCGAGGCTCCTGACACCTGGGGCCAGTGGTCACTGTGTTGTTGTTTGGAAGTGTGATCTGACCAAAGATCCAAACATCAACCTGCAGCCTGATGGCAAAATAGAGTTACCACGACTTCACCAGTGATGGAAATATGTCTCCGAGAAGACATTGTTGCTCTGTATGCACACTAGGCAGGAGGGGAGGCAAGGAGACTCTAGTTATACACCGAGATGAAATCCCAGTGCAGTTTTTCTTTGGAAACTAAGTCCTCAAATGAGCACAAAGACACTTCCCTTCTAGGGCAATCTGAATCCTGAATTCCTATAAAAGGCACAGTTGCTCACCGTTTGGTAAGATTAGAACAAAGTCTGCTCCTAAACTCTTTAGTAGATGTTAATCACCTTGGGTCAGCATTTCCAACGTGGCATATAGTTTAGTTTCTGTTATAGTGAGGTTGTTTATCCACTAGACAATTACGTGATTACGTGCAATGCACTTTGCAGAACAAGCCTACCACCTAAGTAGGAAACAGTCTTGTCCTCAAGTGGTTTACCTCCTCAGGCGCGTGAGTGAGTGTGTATGGGTTCATATAAATATGGGAAGCAGAAGTAAGTGCACTGCTCTGAATGTCTTTGCCTTCTTCACAGGAGGGAGCATTCGTGCCGCAGCCTTTGATGTTCAGAGGCTACTCCCTGCTGGTGGTTGGGGTGAATCAGGGTCACAGTCCAGGTGATTACATGCTTTACCCCCTGCCTTGAATTCCCTTAAGGTTTCACTTTGATTATATAGGGAGTCAGAGAAATACAGCTATGAGAAAATCTATAAGGAAAATTATTAATCACCCGTTTACTTCAGAGTTTAGTCACTAGAAATCTGAAGAGTGAGCGGGATCGCTGCTGCCGAGAACTAAGCTCCTACAGCCAGTGGCCAGGTCTGTGCCTCTTTCAGGGGTGAAATATCTTACGACTTCCTGGGCACAGGTGCACCCAGATAACTAAAGTAGAGCATGGTATGTCAGGGGAGAAAGAGGAGAGGGATAAAATGGATGGGACAGAGGGACAGTGAAGGAAAGAGATGACGATGGCAGATGAGCTGGATATACCATACGGGCTGGATATACCATTTCTGACTGTCTCAATAATAGCTCTGTGTGCTGGAGCCTTCCACATACTTCTAAGAAACAATAGGTACAGTTTAAAAATTAATTCAGGTATATGGTGACAACAGTGTTTGAAGCATCAATTCAGGTGTATGGTGATAACAGAGTTTTTATGGCGGCAATAAACCACAAAGGTACCGAGACCCTTGCCATGGTTTTCTGTGTTACCTAAGAACATTTGCCAGCCTTCCTCCACTCAAACCCTTGGCCAGCCCAGTACTTGAGTCCTTGACCAGTCCCCACTTGAATCCTTGGTCAGCCCTCCACTCAAACCCTTGGTCAGCCTCCACCTGAACCCTTTCGTCAGCCTCTGCTTGAACCCTTGGCCAGTCCTCCACTCAAACCCTTGGCCAGCCCCCCACTAGAACTTTTGACCAGTCCTCCACTCGAACCCTTTGGACAATCCTCCACTTGAACTCTTGGCCAGTCCTCCACTCGAGTCCTTGACCAGCCCTCCACTCGAACCCTTGGTCAGTCCTCTACTCGAACTCTTAGTCAGTGCTCCCCTTGAATCCTTGGCCAGTCCTCCACTCGAGCCCTTGACCAGCCGCCCACTTGAACTCTTGGCCAGTCCTCTGCTTGAACCCTTGGCCAGTCCTCTGCTTGAACCCTTGGCCAGTCCTCTGCTCGAACCCTTGGCCAGCCTCTGCTCGAACCTTTGGACAGTCCTCCACATGAGCCCTGGGCCAGCCCCTCCTTTCTAACCCTTGGCCAGCCCTCTGCTCGAACCCTTGGCCAGACTCCACCAGAACCCTTGGCCAGCCTCTATTAGAGCCCCACTTGCCCCATTCTCTTTCTTTTTTTTTTTTTTGCCGCGGGGGGGATGGGGGGCGGGGACCGGGCACGGCCGGCAGCAAACGCCACCCCCCGGGCACCGCCCCGGCCCCCATTCATCTTTCAAAATTGTTACCATCCTGCTGGTCCATGCCTGATTGACTAAAAGAATATAGCTATGGCCCAAGTGGTCTCTAGCTCCTGATCCAGCCTAGGGGGCAGGAATAAGCCTTCAGGGATGATTAGAACCAGCCAGGGCTGCTTGGAGCTGAGTGCTTTGGGGAGCTGAGTTCTCTGTTGCTTTGGGGACAGTTGTAAATAAGGAATATTGCCACCTTCCAGCAACCCTTCAGGATGAATTTTTGAAATTAGTGCTAGAATACATGTTATCCATGTGCTTTGGGATGTCAATGCCCATTCTGGAACTTGCTAGCTATTCTTAAATTTTGTGATACTGCCGTTCTCTCTCTCATAGTTTTTTTTTTGGGGGGTCACATCTGACGATGCTCAGGGGTTACTCCTGCCTCTGCACTCAGGAGTTACTCTTGGTGGTGCTCAGGGGACATATGGGATGCCAGGGGTTGAACTGAGTTGGCTGCATGCAAGGCAAATGCCTTACCTGCTGTGCTCTCACTCTAGCCCCTCTGTCTTTCATAGGGATTGCATCAATTGCCATTCCCTTTCAACGGTGTTACCCAAGCATAGGGAGTTGGGTGTTGAGTGAAATAGATCAAGGGATCTATTGCACAGTGATAGAAGGAAACTAGGCATTTGGAGGCAATCAGAGAAGTGGTGTGCACAGAGTGTGGCACACATCCAAAACAGCAAGAACAACCAGTGCTAGCGTGGATGCGGGAAAAAGGGGACTCTCATCCACTGTTGGTGGGAGTGCCGATTGGTGCAGGCCTTTTGGAAAACAATATAGACATTCCTCCGTAAACTAGATATTGAGCTCCCATTTGATCCAGCAATACCATTTCTGGGAATATACCCTAGAGACCCAAAAATCACATAGCAGAAACACTATCTGGACTTTGTTATTCATCGCTGTGCTATTCACGATAGCTAGTATCTAGAAACAACCTAAGTGCCCGAGAACAGAGGACTGGCTAAAGAAACTGTGGTACATCTACACTATGGAATTCTATGCAGCTGTCAGAAAAGATGAAATTATAAAATTTACCTGCAAATGGATGGACATGGAGACTATCATGCTGAGTGAAATTAGCCAGAAGGAAAAGGACAGATATAGAATGACTGCATTCATTAATGGGATAAAATAGATACCAGTGTTTTACTAAGTGTGGGAAATGGTAATGTCAGAGTAGAACTCACCATTGAATACACACAAAGAGACTTAAATGATAAACTCTAAATATCTGCAGGGCTAGCCACAATGTGTAAAAGAAGAGGGATAGAGATGCAGAGACAGAGAGAGAAACAGAGACAGAAAGAGAGGAAAATGGGGTACCTGCTATTGAGGCAGCCTGGGGTGGGAGGGAGGGAGTGAGGGTACATTGGTGGTGGGAATGGGGCACTGGGGGAGGGATGGGTGCTGGAATACTGTATTACCAAGAACCAATTATGAACACCTTTGTGATTGTATGTCTCGTGGTGGTCACTTGACTTCCTGTTGATCATCGATTTGCTTGAGTAGGACCAGTAACATCTCCATATGTCCTGTCACATGCCAGATAGCACAAGAGCATCTGCCTGCTCCAGGAACATAAGGAGTCTCAAACCATTCCATTGGTCAGTAATGGGAATGAGGTCTATAATTGTTACTGGTATTTGGCATGTCAAATACGACACGGGTAGCTTGCCAGGCTCTGCCATGGGGCCAGACACTCTAGTAGTCAACACTAATTTTGAGCATTTATTGATGAACTGCCTCCATGATTGTGTGAAGAATGCCGAGAGAGAGAAAGACACAAAAGGACACCTGTCTTCAGAAACTCTTGAGCTCATTTGCCAATGTGGCAAGGCGCGAGCCTCAGGCCACCAAATGCTAATGTTCAAGCTTGCAAAGCAGTACAGAAAAGAGATAAAAGAAGACCTCAAAGACAGAAAAGCAGAAATACTGGAAGATGCAGCAGAAGCCGGGAAAAGCATTTGCACCGCCTGCCTGTCCTTCGCCAACTAGAAGACCAAGATGACTGCCCTCCGACGCCCTGATGGTATCACATCTTCCAGAAAGGCAATGGAGAAGATTGTCCATGACTTCTACTCAGATCTCTTTGATAGCCACATCCACCTGCCCACATACCAAATTCCACAGGATGGATATGTCATTCCCACCATTCTCCCTTCTGAAATCCGACATGCCATCTCGTCGGTAAAAGAAGGGAACAGCACCAGGCCCAGACAAAGTCAGACCTAAACACCTGAAAAATCTGCCATCGGGTACTCATCAATACACTAGCTCGGCTCTTCACACGCTACCTGTCCGAATGCAAGGTGCCCTCCCAATGGAAAACCAGCAGGACAGTTCTACTGTTCAAGAAGGGAGACATTCACTACATTGGCAACTATCCCCCCCATCTGCCGGTTGTCTGTCATCTACAAGCTATTTACATGAGTCATCCTGAACAGGATTGGCAGAACATTAGATGAAAGACAACCATGTGAGCAAGCTGGCTTCCGGAAAGGAATCAGCACAATCGACCATATCCACCACGGTAACCAAACTCATTGAGGTTTGTAGGGAGTACAAGATGCTGCTCTGTCTCACGTTCATTGATTTAAAGAAAGCCTTTGATTCTGTGGAGACTGAAGCAGTCATCGAAGCCCTAGTCAAACAGGGTGTTCAAACCCAATACATCAAGATCCTTCGTGAGCTGTATTACGGATTCACCACCAGGATCTCACCATTCTACAAAGAAGTGATCATTGATGTCAAAAGAGGGGTTCGACAGGGTGATACCATTTCACCAAAACTCTTCAGTGCCACCCCTTGAGAACATCATGTGACAATTAGAATGGGAAGGAATGGAAGTGAAGATAGATGGTTGGCAACTACACCACCTCTCGCTTTGCTGATGACATCGTTCTAATAACATCAGACATTAGCCAAGCGACACAAATGCTGGCTGACTTCAACTGAGAATGTTTGAAAGATAGGTCTACAGCTGAATCTAAAGAAAACTATGAACTAGTTCCAGAGGCCCCATTCACTCTCAATGGAACAGACATCTCTGAATGCAGCAGTTATGTGTACCTAGGTTGAGAAGCCAACATGGTGAATGACCTAAAACCTGAGCTGCGCAGGAGGAAGAGAGCAGCATGGAATGCCTTCAAAGGCATCGAAGAAATAGCTAAAAGGACAAAGAACCTCCAGTTCCGGGCACATCTCTTCGACTCCACCATTCTCCGTGCATTAACATACGCCTCAGAGACCTGGGCCCCTACGAAAGCAGGATGAGAATGCTATTTCAGGTCTCCCAGAGAGGAATTGAAAGAGCTATTCTTGGAATATCACGCCTTACTCAAGTGAAAGAAGGAATCTGGAGTTCTGACCTCCATCACTATTCCAGAATCAGGGACGCTGTCTCGTTTGCCAAGGCATCGAAAATCAGATGGGCTGGACATGTAATGTGATTTGGAGACAACCACTGGACTAGAGCCATTACTGACTGGATCCCACGGGATGTCAAAAGATCACATGGCCGCCCACCTACAAGATGGTCAGACTTCCTTGTCAAGACCCTGAAGGAACGGTTTGAGGCTCTTCATATTCCTGAATCAACCAGATGCCATTGGGCTACATTGGCACGTGATAGGGTCCAATGGAAATGTTACTGGTGCCCACTCAAGTAAATCGATGAATGACGGGATTCAAGTGATCAAGTGATTGATGAACTGTGCAGCTGATTGCAAGCCCGGCTTGTGATCACATCTTCTGCTGGGTTGAGCTCTGACAAGAGGAGTCTGGAGTGGAAAATGGCACCCTTATGGTGGGGGGTCTCTGGCTCTGCTGGGGGGGCGGGCCAGGGCAAACCTGCCATCCCTCTAGGGGCCCTCATGATCAGCTGGGCACAGGGAGATAGGAGGCAGCTCTGCATGGTGTTGTGAGTCGGGCCTTAATCTCCTCATACACAGCTATCAATCTAGCCAGTAATACTATATATATATATATATATATATATATATATATATAAATATATATATATATCCATGAAGACAGTCTGTAAACATTTGTTGTGGGGCTGGAGAGTAGTACATAGAGAAGGGCTACACATGCCCACTCTGGTTTTGTCCTCAGCACCACATACAGTCACTGGGAGTGACCCTGAGAACAGATGCAGGAGTAGGCATAGAGGACTGCTGGGAATGACCTAAACTCCTTCCCTTTCCACTGCTCTGCAATATACACATATGAAGCATTTGCACATTATGGTATCCAAAACAAGGAAACAACCATATGGAAGATATATACCATTCAAGTGATACTCAAAAACATGCTCATTAACGGTGCAATAGGCACAATCACATCTGTAGATTTCATGAGATAATGTTCCTTATGCCTATAACATATTACTAAAACGTCCTTAATTTTCCCCATCTGTGTATAATAAAAAATTTTTAAAAAAGCAAAAAAAAACCCAAAGAAGTAGTGTGTATAGACATGATTTATAAATAAAGTTAAATGCTTGGATCATTGTATGCAATTCTAAACTACAATGTCACCTCAACATAAAAAACAACTACGCTACAGAATGGGAGAAAATATTTGCACACAACACTCAATAGGAGCCAGATAGGAAGAGTAAAAGGGGGTAAAGTGCAGTACACACACAGTGCATTATACAAGAGAGAAAGAGTTTGGGGAAAGTGCAATACACACAGTACATTACATAAGTGAGAAAGAATATATTGGGGAAAGTGCAGTACAAACACAATACATTGCATAAGAGAGAAAGAGTATATTGGGGAACGTGCAGTACACACGGTACATGGCATAAGAGAGAAAGAGTATATTGGGGAAAGTGCAGTACACACAGTATATTACATAAACGAGAAAGAGTATATTGGGGAAAGTGCAGTACCACACAGTACATGGCATAAGAGAGAAAGAGTATATTGGGGAACATGCAGTACACACAGTACATTATATAAACGAGAAAGAGCAAATTGGGGAACGTGCAGTACACACAGAGTACATTGCATAATCGAGAAAGAGTATATTGGGGAACGTGCAGTACACACAGTACATTTGGCATAAGAGAGAAAGAGTATAATGGGGAAAGTGCAGTACAAACACAATACATGCATAAGCAGAAAGGGTATATTGGGGAAAGTGCAGTACACACAGAGTACATTGCATAATCGAGAAAGAGTATAGTGGGGAACGTGCAGTACACACAGAGTACATTGCATAATCGAGAAAGAGTATATTGGGGAACGTGCAGTACACACAGTACATTTACATAGCGAGAAAGAGTATAATGGGGAAAGTGCAGTACAAACACATAAGAGAGAAAGAGTACGTTGGGGAAAGTGCAGTACACACAGTACATTACATAAATGAGAGAGTATAGTGGGGAAAGTGCAGTACACACAGTACATTACATAAATGAGAGAGTATTGTGGGGAAAGTGCAGTACACACAGAGTACATTGCATAAGCGAGAAAGAGTATAGTGGGGAAATTGCAGTACACATAGTACATGGCATAAGAGAGAAAGAGTATAATGGGGAAAATGCAGTACAAACACAATACATTGCATAAGCGAGAAAGAGTACGTTGGGAAACGTGCAGTACACAGTACATTTACAAAAGTGAGAAAGAGTATAATGGGGAACATGCAGTACAAACACATAAGAGAGAAAGAGTACGTTGGGGAAAGTGCAGTACACACAGTACATTGCATATGAGAGAAAGAATATGTTGGGAAAAGTGCAGGCCTTACCTGCATCTGGCTGAGGTTCAATCTGCAGCACCACACATGGATCTGTGAGCACTGCTAGGAATAATCTCTGAGTGCAGAACAAGGAATAAACTCTGAACACCTCTGGGAGAGTTCAAACAAACAAAAATAAAAAGGCATAATAAATATGTCAGATAAAGGGCTAAGATCCAAGATAATGTAAAGCATTCACAATGCTCAACAACAAAGAATCACTTAAATCCCTTAAAACCAAGAATCCTTTAAAAAATGGGGATTTTCTCATTGGACATATGGATGGCCAGTGGGCATGGGGAAAAGTTTTGATTATCTCTTATTATCAGGGAACTGTAAATCAAAGCAACAAAGAGATATCACGTCATGCCAATGAGAATGGCACATATCAGGAAGGCTGGAAACAGTGTTGGAATGTGGTGGATAAGAACCAACTCTTTGCCTCTACGGAAAACAATATGGCAATATATATGGCATAATGGTCCAGTGACTCACTTCTTGGCATCTATCATCAAAACAAAAAATATTAATTCATGAAGTGATATGCACAACTGTGTTCATTGAAGCACTAAGCGCCAATAGCCAGGATATGGAAGCAATCCAAGTGTCCTTGACAGATGACTGTATAAAGAAGCTGTAGTGTATATGTACAGTGTAGTGTATATGTACTATGCAGTTGCAAGAAAGAAAAGATGAAATCTTGCAGTTCACTATGACGCAGGCAAAACTGGAAGGTATCAGTGAAATGTTAGAGAGAGGGCAAATAATGATCATCTCACTCATCTGCTGAACACATAAGGGACAAAGCAAGTGCACGTGTAGAAGCAAGCAATGACAAAATGGTGACTTTGGATTATAAAACTGATTAAGCAATAGTAGGATGGTGGCAATACATATTAGGTCAGGGGACACAGGGACAGAGGGGATGGTATGGGTACTTTGGTGGTAGTAGCGTGTAGTTACTTTGTACACCGATGCTATAAACTTAAGTTTATAAGACTTTATAAATAAGGTTATAAATTAAGTTTATAAGTACTATAAGTTTAAGTTTAAACCTAAAACTCTTGTGACTGTATTGCCTGAACCATAAGTAAAAAATGTTTTTAAAAGGTTAAAATTTAAAAACTGAAAGAAAAGGGAAAGAAGAAATGGAGGGAGGAGAGAAAGACAAAGAGAAAGGAGAAGAAAAAAGAAAGGGAAGGAAGGAAGAAAGGAAGGAAGAAAAGAAGGGAGGGAAGGATAAAGGAAGAAAGGATAAAGGAAGAAAGGAAGAAGGAAGGAAGGAAGGAAGGAAGGAAGGAAGGAAGGAAAGAGGGAAGGAAGGAAGGAAATGTGCTAGCTCTTTAACTGTGGTCAGGTTTCCTGCCACCCCTAGTGTCATCTGAAACTGATGTAAAATACATCAAAATAATTACAAGGCCAATTTCTGGGGTGGGCTGGAGGGTTGTTGGGAGAGAACAAACATTATATGTTAAGCTTTTAAGAGCACTGACCACAGGGTGTTTCATTATGTGATTTGAATCCATCACAAAGGCTCCCAGCACTGGGCTGAGCCCCTCTGAGTTGGGGGAAGAGCAACTGAAATATTCTTGAAACCCGAGATGCTGATCATCCACCTTCCTTCCAATTTGGAGGGGTTGAGTGGGATACAATTACTGAAGCCTGATTTACTTTTCAATCATAGCAGAAAGGGTATAATTTTAATAAGATGAAAGGCGGCTGGCGGGCTCTTGATAACAAAGCAAGGCACAGGCCACCCTTGCGGGCGCGTTTCTCTGGACTGTCTTCAGGAATCCAGATTAAGGAATGTGTAGAGACAGGGCTCCACCCAGGCCTCCCCACCCCCCTCTCAACCCTACTCCTGGGCTTTCCCTTACTTGCTGGGGCTGCCCTGCAAGTGAATGTAGAAAGACAGTTGTGAGCATCTCTGAGCTCTGACTACTGTCTTCAGTTACCTGGTGACAGTTTACAACTGGATGTAGGAGAAGCAAAGTACGTTACCAACTTTGTTGTTAAGCTATAATAGGGAAATACTCTTGTGGGAGTTCATTTATTTACTCATTGATTTACCTTTAGGACCACACCTCAGGATGCTGGAGGCTAGTCCAGAGTATGGGGTCAGTGAACCAACTGGGCCTCCAGTGGGCAAAAGCCTGTGCTCCATTCCTCTGAGCAATCCCAGTCCTCATGTCAGAGGATCCTGGCAAAAGACCTGTGCTGCCCTTTCCTTTCCCCGGACACTTATTGGGATTTTTTTTTCTGATAACACCCATGAGAAATCACAAATGATCCCACATATGTACTCAAAGATCATTCCTAACAGTGCGTGGCTGACCAGGGTCAGTCACATGCGAAAGCACCATATGCCCTGAACTCTCTGCGGCTCAGCACCACCGGAAATTCTCTGTACAGTCTTATTTGGAGAGGGCCTTCCCACATAGCATTGGGAGCCCAGATTAACAGCCATGGATACTTGGCCAACCCAGCAGCATGGTTCAATACCAAGTGTATGGTCACAAGGACCACCCTGAGCAAGCAGCCCAGTGGTGCTGGGAACTTCCAGGACTAGACAGACAGTGGAGGGGAGCAGTTCAGGAACCAAGCTGGGTCCTTGCACCAACAGGGTACATGCATGGATACCCCTGACCCCACACGTCTTCCTGGCCATCCATTTGAAGTTGTGAAGAATTGAGAGCTGTCTCCAACTCTATTTCAACACTTTTCAATTCAAGTGTTATTTAAAAACTCTTTTATCCTAGTTTCTGCTGCCCAACATAATGATTAGTCATTTGAGTACATTACAAAACCTAACCACCATCCTCTCCTAGAGATGTTCAGATAGGTATGTTATACTATCATATGCTGTACACGACAGGAGGAGCTGTGTGCTGCCCACTCATAATCTACTCATATACTGTCGGGAAGAGCCGCCGGGGTCCCTGACAGTGCAGGGAAGCAAGTTCCCTTCTACCTCTGAAGCCGGCGGGGAATGGATGAAAACTCAGGAATCCGATGCAGTTTTAAAAGGCTTTACTTATCACAGGTTCAGGCATACAAGTCAGAAATAGGAAAAACCCTGTGCTTAGGATTCCCGGCTAGAACCCCAGACATGTGTAGGCCAAGATGGCGGCCACCACGTGTTAAGGCCCTGTAAAAAGGAGAAAAAGACAAGACTCCCCAAGAAGGGAGCGAGAGAGAGAGAGAGAGAGAGAGAGAGAGAGAGAGAGAGAGAGAGAGGAAGCAGGCTGGTTTTATACCCCTGCAACTCAGACCTCCCACTATTATGGGAAACAGGAAGGGTTAAATGCCCTTAGGTTATTTCTCCCAGCACCTCACCTAGGCTCTATCATATGCTAATGTTTTTATCCAAGATCTGCCTGGAAATGCCTTTATAGGGTAGAGAAGGGGGTTTCTGAGATGGCATGTCTCTGTACCAAAGACTAATACTAATGCCAGTTAAATATTTCTCCAAGCCTTCACAAGAGTCTCGTCTACTTCACGGTAGTTTTGTATTTTAGTTGCCTTTGAGTTATCAGGGGAGCCATGCTTGCTTGCTGGGAGGCAAACAGCATTTCTCTCTGGTCTAATTACTTAGAGATCCAACGTGGGCACGCAAATATGCTGGTAAGATCTAGCTAGTCCCACGATGATTGTGGTAGCATGAGAGAATATTTATACCAGCCAGTACAGAATACATGGTCAGATAAGACTGCCACATTTAGACTACCCCCCCCCTATCTATGAAGTGATTTTCAGGAGGCAGTCCAGGGCAGATGCAGAGGCTCCTGCAACAATATGCTATACATGACAGGAAACACTGAGTGCTGCCCACTCACATACTCTACTCATATGCTATACAGAAGGAGCTGTGTGCTGCCCACTCACATATTCTACTTATATACTGTACACTTGGATACTGTATACTGTACACACAGGAGAGAGCTGTGTGCTGCCCACTCACATATTCTACTTATATACTGTACACTTGTATACTGTATATTGTACACACAGGAGAGAGAGCTGTGTGCTGCCTACACACATTCTCTACTCATATGCTCTACACGATAGGAGAGAGCTGTGTGCCTTCTCACTCACATTCTCTACTCAGGTATTATACACGATAGGAGGAGCTGTGTGCTGTCCTCTCAGTACTCTACTCATGTACTGTACATGAGAACTGTGTGCTGCCCGCTCACATTCATTACTCCTGTACTATAAACGAAAAGAGAGTGCTGTATGTTGCCCACTTACATACTCTGCACTATGGAATTGGCACTGTGAACTGTCCTTACTTAACTTACTATTGTACGAACTATTGTGATTCTGGGAAAAAGGATGCCGCCCATAGACCCCACTTTGCCAGCAGCATTGTGGTTTTGTTTTCTTTCTCCTCCCTTCCTGCAGTTGTTTTCTGTAATCATAGCTCAGCACTTAAACCTGTGAAAGAAGAATTCTGACCCAGGGACAGTGCTTAGGATAGAGCACCTATAAGCTGCCCAGGGCAGATGTCATCAGCCCTTAACAATCATACAACTCTTAGCTTGCTGTTCTCCAGCTGATGACTTGGACTCACCTCTGGTGACAACAGCTCTTTACTGTGTCCTCCTGCTTGCCACCCCCTCACATACCAGGTGTTGTGGGACTCCTACCAAAAGCTGGAGAACAGCAAGCTAAGAGTTGTATGATTGTTAAGGGCTGATGACATCTGCATGAGAACTGTGAGATAAGAATCCATTGAATGACTGGAGTGATAGTACACAAGGGAGGGGTGCTCGCCTCACACTCGGCTGACCTGTGTTTGATCCATGGCATACCATTTGGCCCTCCAAGCACTGTGAAATGACAAAAAGAAGCATTCGAAGCAAGTTTTATACACACATAATATATACATTATATGGATATAAAATATTTTAATGTGTATATATTTTAATATGTAATATATATTTAAAGTATATATTTATACACACATTATACGTGCCTGTCTGTCTGTCTACCTATCTATTTATCTATCTAGTGTTTTTTTCCCCTACAATGCTGAGAACAAATAGCCTCATACATGCTATACAGTGGTTTTAAATTGAACCACATTCTTGGCCACCAAAGTAGATACTTTCTGGTGGGGGAGGGATAGATGCTCAGAGCTTACTCTTGGCTCTGTGCTCAGGGATCACTCCTGGCAATGCTCAGGGACCACAGCAGTGTTGTAGATTGATCTCGCAATAGTCATGTGCAAGCAAGTACCTTACCTGCTGTGTACTATCTCTCTGACCCTCAAATGCAATTTAATAAAAATCCCTTTTTATTGTGATGTCTGGAACCACATTGGCAGTGCTAGGATGGTACCAGCAGACCTGGGATCACTTGTGGTGATGGGGTCGGCAGGGCAAGGCCCACTCAGTTTCACATGCCAGTCAGACACTACTATGAGGCAACATTCCTGGGCCCCCACCTGCGTCTTAGGAAGATTTCAAGAGATGAGGTCACTTTCTTGAAGCATCAGAGTTTGTGGCAGAAGCCTGAGCCCTTAGCTACCAAATCACCTGGGAGGACAGGCAAACTCATTCCCTGGGGGCCTTGGCCAGGCAGCCGGCAGCCCAGCAGGACCTGGATGGAAGCAGTTGGTCTGCGGGCCACAGCGCGTCTCCACTATTTACCAAACAGCGCAGATGTAGCGTCTAATCAATTGTGTCTTGTGAGACAAACAGGTTGATTCACATCCCAGTGTCTCTTTCAGACCCGTCCCCTCTCACCTCCCAATGTAATTTTCTGGGGACATGAATGCCCTGTAAGCACAAAGGACCCCAGAGTCCCACCTGCTGGGGAGAAGCCTGGTGCAAGGGCAGGCAGGAGGCCTTGATTTGTCTTGTGAGACCTTGTAGTAGAATTTCTGTTCTTTGCCCTATTTTATTTTTTCTTCCTTTTCTTCTTTTTTCTGCCCCTTCCCTCCCCTTTGATGATGTTGTTTGGAGGACAGGGGGTTGTATACATTTGGCTTCCGTGCCTAAGAGCTGGCTATGGCACTTGCTCAGGCCTCACACTTTGGTGGTGGCATAAACACAGATGCTTCCTTGGCCTTGCCTTCTCTTAACTGCTGTCCGGACACTTGGTTTGTGGTTTGCCGAGGGGACTCTGGTGACGGTGTGTGTGTCTTGGGTGGGGGTTGTCCTCTGTCCATGGTGCTTGCACATATGCAGTTGTGGTGCTCACACACCGTTGGCAGTGTGGCACACATGGCACATCTCTGGTGGCACCAGGGGTCCCAGACAGCAGGGTCTCTGGCATTTTGTTTAGTGCATGTGGCAGCACTGGGGATCGAACTCCGGGCCTCCCATGCTTGAAAGATGGGTGCTTTTAGTCTCTGAATCATCTCCAGGGCACTACTTTCAATGGCTGGAGAGTACAGTTTTCCTTGAAAGTGGTGAAGCCCACGCTGTAAGGGGGAAATGGAGTCTCCAAACCATGACTGATGATTTTCCACCAAGGAATGACTCACTTGTACGGAGGGCAGCAATCCAGGTGCTGTGATGGGAATTACAGGTGCAGAGATGAATTGTTCCTTTGGTTCTTTATTGAGTGGAAGACAGACCCACAAGCCACCAATTCTACCCCTGAAACTCACTTGCAGAAGTGGAAGTACGTGAGATTTTCTGTGAGTGCAGGAGTTATAGGGGTGCTGATTTTGCTCCTAGCATTGGGGGTGAGGAGGGTACTTTTTTTCAGGAGAACAGATTATCTCATGTCAAACAAATAGAGTATTTGTTGTCTTAGAGGTCAGACATGGCTGTGATTATCATAGGATGGTGACATTTCTGTCTAGAGCACAGTTAAGTATGGAGAGTGAGGAGGTGGGGGACCATCCCATATACAGCGTCGTGACAAGGGCCTTAAGTAAATTTTCTCTTGTTTTTAATTTTTTGGTTTTTATTATTTCCACACACTTTTTTTTTTATCTTTTTAAAAATATACACAAGATGCTCGTTTGGGTTTCCACTACATTTCCAGCACCCACCCCTCCACCAGCGCCCACCCCCCACCACCAATGTCCCCACTTCCCCTCCCCTCCCTAGCCCGCCTCTATGGCAGTTCTTTATCTCTTCTCTCTCTCTCTCTCTCTCTCTCTCTCTCTCTCTCTCTCTTTTGTTGCAATACATACATTCGAGATCATCATGTATTCTTTTTTCATTTCATGCTCAGTTCTAGGCTGGTATTATCATTTTTGACAAATATTACACTTTCCCTTCTCTGTCTTACCTAACCACTGTTCCCTGTTTGGTAGATTCCCACCTTTTTTGATTGTACTCTGGTTCTACGTCCAAACGCACCCTCCACCCAAACCCATCTCCCACACCAATGTCCCCACCTCCCTCCGCCCGCTCCTCAACCACTTGGCGGTTCTGTTCATCTTTCCTCTCTATATCTCTCTTCCAACAAACTTCCTCTCTTCTTCTCCCTGCCCCTCTTTGCTCTGTTGATCTGGTCTGAGCAGTTTCACATCGGACAGCAAAAATGGTGGCTAGTGTGATGGGTGAGTCTCATCCGCTCGGGACCCCTCAGGCGCGGGCCCCCCCAAAACCCATCTGCCCTCCCGGGGTTCCATGTCGCTAGGCCCCGCCTAGGCCAGCCTCCCCACCCCCTGGCCCTGGGCGGCTCGGCAGCCACCAGGCTCGACAAGATGGGGGGAAGGCGACCCGCTCCATGCGACTTCCCAGTGATTCCCGCCTCTTGAGCCGCCTACCTGGGCCGAACTGCTTTACTCTGTTGATCTGGTCTGAGGCAGTTCGCGCCGGACAGCAAAATGGTGGCTAGTGTGATGGGCGAGTCTCATCCGGCTGCTTCCGGACCCCTCAGAGGCGACGGGCCCTCCCAAAACCCATCTCCCTCCTCGGGGTTCCATGGTCAGCTAGGCCTGGCGCGAGCCGCCAGCCTCCCCCGCCGCCGTGAGGCCCTTTGCCGGGCAGCCGCGGGCAGGGCCACCGGCTCCTCTCTTGTCATTTAAACCCAGCTTCATAACAATAAAAGCAGGAAAGAAAAACAGTGGGAAATGTGCACAATACTTTTTTATAATGAAAAGATCCACATTGACAGATATTCAAGAACAGTATCTTGCTTTGTAAACTTAAGGCTATGAGTTGGATTCCCAGTCTGGCTGTATGCAGCCCAGTGACCCTGTTGTCTGACCCTGAAGCGGCTATGATGTGTGAACTTCAGGCACAGCCAGTGTGTGAGCACCACAACTATAGGTAATAAATTTCCAGTAGAATTTTTTCCGTTTCCAGTACAAATTTTTCATTTTTTTTCCGTCACTGAAACAACAGTAGCAACTGGAAATTCCCAGGGTTCGGTGCCAGAGCAATAGTACAGTATCACTGTCTTCTCGTTCATCATCGATTCGCTTGAGTGGGCACCAGTAGCATCTCCATATGATCTGTCTCATGCAAGTAGAGCCTAAGGGAAACTGCTTGCTCCAGGAACATAAAGAGCCTCAAACCATTCCATCAGGTCATGGGAATGAGGTCTATAATTGTTACTGGTATCTGGCATATCAAATACGACACAGGTAGCTTGCCAGGCTCTGCCATGCAGGTAGAATACTCTTGTAGTCATCTCTAAATCCAGCATTTATTGATGAACAGCGTGGCAACGCCAGTACCCACAAGGTGCTTCTTATTATTATCTGCACCAGGGTAATTCTGAGTATCTTGTTCTCATGTACTGAAAGGGTCATCTCGCCTGCTTAGAGCAAACTAGTATGATCCTTCCTTTAGTCTTCCTATAGTCTCAGCGTAGCCAGGGTGGTAGTCTCCTGGTAAATTCTAACTGTCCCACGCTGGGTGCAGTGGGTATAAAGAGGAGCTGTGCCCAATCTAGAAAACATAGAAGTCTTAGTAGATGTATAAGTCAGAAGTTATTCAATCAAGGTGACTTCTGTAACTGCCACACCCTCTATCAGTGTTTACATAGAAGAGAGGTCTCATTAGAATGAACCTTGACTTAAATAGATTAAGCTGGGGGTGGGCAAAACAACAAAACTCCCAGAATAGCTAAACCTGTCCTCCAACAACTCTCCTTTTTGTTTACAAAAATATAAAAATACAAGTATTCTAAATAATACATACAGGGGAGTGATACTGAAAAGGAACAATTCCAATTACAAGGTAATATCATATGTTGTCCCAATGTTCGAATTCATTGTGAATCGAGTAAAGTTTATAGTAAAATATCTCTGGCTGTTTGGTCATAACTGACTACAGCCTGTATTGTCCTAAATTAGTGAGAGTCAATTTCCCATGAAGCCACGTTTCTGGAACAAGGTCCAAAGAACTGATTCTGGAACAGCAGCATCGGTGAAGACAGGAATGAGTCTCGGGAGAGCAATCATCAGGGACTCGATGTATTATCAGGAACACTGGTCAGGTTTCAGGAGCACTGGAACAAACTTCTCAAGCACTGGAATAGGTCTCTGGAACAGTGGTACAGGCATTTCTGCAAGGCATCTTCAGCAAGGGAACACTGGCACCGGTAACCATACCTATAAGGTTCAAGTTCTCCTCCCAGCTTCAGGAAAAGTTCATCAGCAACTTGGTGGGACCTCCAGATGCCCACCCAGGGATGCCAGATGTCGGGGAAGCCGCCGCAGGGTCCCCGACAGTGTCAGGACAGAGAGTTGTCTTCTACCTCCGAGGATGCCGGGGAACAAATGAAAACTGACAAGTCCGAGTGCAGTTCCAAAAGGCTTTTAATAGTACAAAAGCTCTTCCACAGCACTCCAATATAATGAACAAACTCTAGCTCTGGTCCGAACTTAGACCATACAGAAGAGCCTAAGTCTCCCACCAAAGAGAGAGGATCTCACCTGAGCTGAGTCCTACCCAGAAGAAGGAGCAAAAGGCCAAAGAGCAAAAGCCAAAAGCCAAAAGCCACTAGACCAGGAGGCCAAAAGCCACAGGAGCCAAAAAGCCGGCTAAAAGGCCCAAAGGTCAAAAGGTACAGTGGATAGGGCATTTGCCTGGCAAGCAGCTGACCTATGTTCAATCTCCAGCATTCTATATGGTTTCTGAGCACTGCCAGGAGTAACTCCTGAGCACAGAGACAAAAGCAATCCATAATCATCTCCAGGTGCCCCAAAACAAAATCAAACAAAAATCCCAGAACATTCACAAGGTGGGTAAAGCAGAGGGGGTGCGTGCATGTGTGTGCACCTGTGTGTGTATGTGTGTATGGTGTGATCATTTTATTTATTTATTTATTTAATTTATTTTTTTTTGCTCTTGGGGTGACACCCGGCAATGTTCAGGGGCTGCTACTGGCTCTGCACTCAGGAATTACTCCCGTCAGTGCTTGGGGATGGGACATGGGATGCCAGGGGATTGAACCCGGGTCGGCTGTGTGCAAATGCCCTCCCGCTGTGCTATCGTTCCAGCCCGTGTGATCACTTTATTTTTTTTTTTAGTTTGAAAGAGGTTTTTTTTAAAAATATTTTATTATACCACCAGTGAGATATACAATTACAAAGATGTTCATGTCCAGGTTTCTGTCACACATTGTTCCAGCACCCATCCCTTCACCAGTGCCCAATTCCCACCACCAATGTCCCCAATTCCCTCCCTCTCCCCTAGCCTGCCTCTATGGCGAGTTATTTATCTCTTTTCTCTTTCTCTTCTTCTATCTCTCTTTCTCTCTTCCTTCTCTTACACATGGTGCAATACACACATTTAGAGGTTAACATGTGTATCTTTTTGCCTGTATTCAACACTCAGTTCTAAGCTAGTATTATCACTTACAACAATTGTTAGCTCACTGTTCCCTTCACTGTCCCACCCAACCTCCGACTCCCAGACACTTGTGGTAGATTCCATTTTTGAAAAAACCTCCTGATCCATGTTTTGTCTGACCTTGGATATTGGTATCATAATATGTGTGTGTATATATATACATATATACATATATATATATCTCTCTATATGTCTCTGTGTATCTATATCACTGTCTTCTTCCGTTCATCATCTATTTGCTCGAGCAGGCACCAGTAACATCTCCATATATCCTGTCTCATGCTAGTAGAGCCTAAGGGCATCTGCTTGCTCCAGGAACATAAAGACCCTCAAACCATTCCACCAGGTCATGGGAATGAGGTCTATAATTGTTACTGGTATTTGGCATATCAAATATGACATGGGTAGCTTGCCAGGCTCTGCTGTGCAAGTGGCATACTCTTGTAGTCACCTCTGATCTCCAGCATTTATTGATGAACTGCGCGGCTGCTTGTGGCCACGCAAGCTGGGCTGTGATAGCTCTTCTGCTGGGTGGAGTTCTGATGAGAGGGAAGTCTGGATGTGGGTGTATCTATCATATCTATATCTATATCTATATCTATATCTATATCTATATCTATATCTATATCTATATCTATATCTATCTCTATCTCTATCTCTATCTCTATCTCTATCTCTATCTCTATCTATATCATCTATATCTATGTATCTATTTATACATAAATATATATCATGCAAATAAATGCAGTCATTCTAGATCTGTCTTTTTCCTTCTGGCTAATTTCACTCAACATGATCCTCTCCATGTCCATCCATTTATAGGCAAATTTTATGACTTCATTTTTCATAGTATTCCATTGTGTAGATGTACTAAAGTTTCTTTGTCCAGTCATTAATTCTCTGGCACTCTGGTGTTTCCAAATTCTGGCTATTGCGAATAGTGCTGCTATGAACATAAAAGTGGGGATGATGTTTCCACTGTGTATTTTTGGCTTCCGGGGTATATTCCCAGGAGTGGTATGGTTGGGTCAAATGGGAGTTCAATTTCTAGTCTTTGGAGGAATGTCCATATTGTTTTTCAGAAAGGCTGTACTAGTCGACATTCCCACCAACAATGGATGACAGTCCCCTTTTCCCCACACTGTGTGATCACTTTAGATGGAACTTCTGTTTTTTTTTTCTAGTCTTCCTCAAAGTGTCCTGTTGAGTCCTTAGAAAAAGAAGTTCCTGGAACACAAGGATAAGAGTGAGTGATGCTGTTCAGTCTCTGGTATCACAGAGAGGTAAAGCACAACAGTCAAAACAGTGTCTTCATTTACATTATAAATGAAAGACTGAAAAATAAGAACAAAAGTCTATTTCAAATTCCAGGGAAAGAGGAAGACTAACAGCCGTTTCCCATTCCAGCCTCCTTGTGTGTCAGAGTTCTGTCGGGCCCCAGGAATCATAGGGCTGCCTGTGACTCTAGAAGGAGAATTTGCTATTAGCATATAGATGTGAATTCTCAACTATCTGTGGGTGTTATTTTTCAATGCCCTTCTTTCATGCTCTTGCCTTTTTTTCTGATATGGGGTCTCTCCATTCATTTTGGGTTGGTCAACAAGTTTCATTTGCATTCCTAGGGTTGAAAGGTCAAGGCTGTTCTCTGCAGTCAGTGAGGACCCCTCAAAGTGTCTCAGTCATGAGAAAATGTTTGAATCTATGCTATGGCCTGCTCAAATCCTCATGACTACAGGCTTCTTCTGTGAGATTCCTAATTACTGACTCTATCTTAAGGGAGGGATTAGGCAGGGGAGCACAAACCAAACTAGATTGTGCCCAGATTGTATTATCCATCCCAGGAAAGTCCATCCTAGAAAAGTCAATAAAACCTTTGCGTTTTGAAAAGATCCATTTCCTGAGCCCTAAATAAGAGCTATGTCTCGAGGGCTCTGCTCCAACCTGTTTTATCACAAAGAAGACGTGAGAATCAGCCTGTATGTCAGACATCCAGCCAGAGGCACCTGGTGGGGAAGAAATGCATGGTTCTGTAGTTATAAAACACTAACAATTTCTTTCTTTCTTTCTTTCTTTCTTTCTTTCTTTCTTTCTTTCTTTCTTTCTTTCTTTCTTTCTTTCTTTCTTTCTTTCTTTTTCTTTCTTTCTTTCTTTCTTTCTTTCTTTCTTTCTTTCTTTCTTTCTTTCTTTCTTTCTTTCTTTCTTTCTTTCTTTTTCTTTCTTTCTTTCTTTCTTTCTTTCTTTCTTTCTTTTCTCTCTCTCTCTTTCTCTTTCTCTCTCTCTTCTTTCTTTCTTTCTTTCTTTCTTTCTTTCTTTCTTTCTTTCTCTTTCTTTCTTTCTTTCTTTCTTTCTTTCTTTCTTTCTCTCTTTCTCTCTCTCTCTCTCTCTCTCTTTCTTTCTTTCTTTCTTTCTTTCTTTCCTTTCTTTCTTTCTTTTCTTTCTTTCTTTCTTTCTCTTTCTTTCTTTTCTTTCTTTCTTTCTTTCTTTCTCTCTCTCTCTCTCTCTCTCTCTCTCTCTCTCTCTCTCCTCTCCTCCCTCCCTCCCTCCCTCCCTCCCTCCCTCCCTCCCTTCCTTCTTTCCTTCCTTCCTTCCTTTTTTTTTTTTTTTTTTAGGGCACGGCTGTGTTGGTGGCGGTGGTGATGTGGGGGATACAACCAGAGGTGCTCAGGGCTTATTCCTGGCTCTGAATTCAGGGATCACTACCAGGAGGGGGACAGGGAATCGTATGCATCCTCGGGAACTTGGAGTCCACTAACAGACACTTTTAAGTTGCAGAATGGAGTAGGAGGTTTCCCATCTGAGTACCTTGCAGGTCTACCAGCCTTGAGAGTGGGTACAATTTTGTTGTTTATTTAAAACTATGAAAAGTTAGGGACTGATGTAGGAGACTTGGCTTTCTTAGGAGAGAGCTCATGCCCTGCCGTGTTTGCTCATGTACAACGTGGTGTGAGGAGAATGATGTATCAGCTCACTGCTATTTTTTAATTTCTGGTAATATGATTCACATAGTTTCTACTTAGAATTTAATTTTGCAATCTGCAATAAAATGAGTTTTCAGAGACCCCTAACAAAGCTTGTTAAGTAAAATACTCCAGAAAGCACTTTTCCCAGTTGTTGCAGCAAGGTGGATGGCAGTGAATCCGCATGTCACAAGAAAGCTTCAGTGTCTCGGCTCCTCATTGTATATAGCTCTTGTCACACCAACAACAGCAACCTCCACATTGGAGTCGACAACCACAGCACAACACAATCTCAAAAGCCTGAAGAGACCACACTGTGATCTGAACATAAATAGGCTACACTCCCACCCCACTCGCCTAATGGTTACCCTTATGTAAATGAGGTCTCGTAAATAAGACCAATCAAGTGACATATGTTCCCCACAAATAAGTTTGTACAACCCATCAGATAAGATATGTAAATAAGGGACTGACCATAGGTTTGGACTATGTGGCCTCTTCCTCCTTGTTTCCACTGTAATTATGCTACTTACAATTCTGACACTCATACAACTGAATTTCAGTTGAAATAATTTTTTAGAGTCCACTTAAGGAGACTGTTTCAAGACCTTTAATGGGTTATAGTAAGACCTGCTTCTTCCAAATAAATAATTATTTACTTCTTATTTTTTTCTGGTCTATGGCACTGAGTGCTATAAATTAAAATGATTTTCATAAATATCTATTTATAAGTAAAAATTATAGCTAATTATCATGCTTGCCTCTTACTAAATGTAATACATAACAAAAGTTCCACAATTCAATATTTTTTTCATGAAATATTTAATAACAGCTATCTTTCCCTAAAGCCTCATGTTAGTAAGATGGTAAGTTCTTCAAGTTTGACACTGAAATTAATTTTCACCATCCTTATATGGCAAGTATAAAGAGTATTAATAATAACTGACTTTTGTCTTAATGAGTGGTGCTACAGGGATTTTAATGAAAACCATCCAATACAGAATGCTGTATCTCTAATGTCCATCCTGCACTGCACTCATATCCTGGTTACACTCATACATGGAGACTAGGATTTTTGTCCTTGTGTTTCACAGGGTTTGATCTCTGGGCATTCATGTAACACCTTTTCTGCCTTTATGGGCATTTTAGAATAGAGTCATGGTTAAGGACCAAACAAAATGTAATCATCTCAACAGGAAAGACTTGCTAGAAAATTCATAAACCAGATTTTGATACTCTTGAGCAATACAAAACCCCCAGATCCTATTTGCTTTTATTGGAATATGAAAATATTGACTAAAAGACTTGGAAGTTGTTATTCATACTTTTATAGAAGGCAGAAGACTTTAATTAAAATGATTATGTTGAAAATAGAAG
This sequence comes from Cryptotis parvus, assembly GCA_021461705.1. Classification (NCBI taxonomy): domain Eukaryota; kingdom Metazoa; phylum Chordata; class Mammalia; order Eulipotyphla; family Soricidae; genus Cryptotis; species Cryptotis parvus. The sequence goes on from JAJIBD010013947.1 coordinate 36,168, forward strand.
TACGATTGTCTTAGTCACTTAAAAATGTGCAGTTTATGGGGATGGAGAGATAGTACAGCAAGAAGGGCACTTGTCTTGCTCACAGGCAACCTGAGTATACCATATGGTCCTCTGAGTACTGGCAGGAGTAATTCCTGAGTGTAGAACTGAGCATGGCCCAAAGACAAAAAAAGTGCTCTTCTTTCTAAAAACATTCTGTGGGGGCTCGGGAGAGAGCACAAGCAGCAAAACATAGGCTTAGCTTGTGCAAAGTTTGGAGGGTTTTAAAACACGAACATTTATTGTTCTTCATTTTATTTGAGGAGGTGTTGGCCCACCTGGTGGAACTCAGGGAGCTCTTTCTGACACTGTGTACAGGAGTGACCCCTGGCCATGGTCAGGAGACCATAGTATCTGCTACAAGTCAGGGTCAGCTGTCTACAAGGTAATTGCCTTGTCTTTTGTATCATCTCTCCAGCCCACAAGGTACTTATTTGATTAGCCGCACCCCTGTCTCCTGAGCCTGGCGAGGTAAATTCTGGTAGCCACTGAGCATTGCTGGGCATTGGAGTGGGACTATATACAAGATTTAGTCACTCTTGTTCATCAATGTGCTTGTCGGGCACCAGTAACGTCTTCATTCGTTGGGAACAAGGTCCATTATTGTTACTGTTTTTGGCATTTCAAATACACTACGGGTAGCTTGCCAGGCTCTGCCATGGCTCTGGGTTCATCCCAGGGGACCCAGTCTTTTTCCATGTCAGACCATCAACCATACAGGGCCCACAGGGCAGAGCACTGGGTGTAGACAAGTATGTACATGTATGCCACGTGCCTTTGCAGCCAGCACCTCAGCCATACCTGCAACACCTTGAGAGGTAAATTTACAAATTTTATATGACAAATCCTAGTGACATTTTGTTAATTTTAATCAGTTCTTTCATGCTTTGATGCATTCTATGCATAATAATATTGGAAATTAAATTTGATTCTCCACATGTTTCTTCCTTTTCCCCTTCCTACACCTTCTATTTTCTTTCTTTCTACTTCCTACTTCTCTTTTCTTCTTCCTTCCCATCCTTTTCCCCATCCTTCCTCCCTTCCTTCCTCCCTTCTTTCCTCCCTTCCTTCGTACCTCCCTCCCTCCCTCCCTCCCTCCCTCCCTCTCCTCCTCCCTCCCTCCCTCCCTCCTCCCTTCCTTCCTTCCTTCCTTCCTTCCTTCCTTCCTTCCTTCCTTCCTTCCCATTCCTCAAATTTCTTGGAAAGTACTACAGAAGTGTTTATGTTCAGTGATCACTTGATCACTTGACATCTGTTATTCATCGATTTGCTCAAGCAGGCGCCAGTAACATTTCCATTGGACCCTATCACGTGCCAATGTAGCCCAATGGCATCTGGTTGATTCAGGAATATGAAGAGCCTCAAACCGTTCCTTCAAGGTCTTGACAAGGAAGTCTGACCATCTTGTAGGTGAGTGGCCACGTGATCTTTTGACATCCTGTGGGATCCAGTCTGTAACGGCTCTAACCCAGCGGTCATCTCCAAATTGCATTACATGTCCAGCCCATCTGATTTTCAATGCCTTGGCAAACAAGACAGTGTCCCTGACTCTGGATCATCGACAGAGGTTGGAACTCCGGATTCCGTCTCTAACTTGAGTGAGATGTGATATTCCAAACATAGCTCTTCCGATTCCTTTTTGGGAGATCCAAATAGTGTTTTCATTCTGCTTTTGTAGCGCCCAGGTCTCTGAGGTGTATGTTAATGCAGGGAGAATGGTGAAGTCGAAGAGGTGTGCCCGGAACTGGAGGTTCTTTGTCCTTTTAGCTATTTCTTCTATGCTCTTGAAGGTGTTCCAAGCCGCTCTCTTCCTCCTGAGCAGCTCAGGTTTTGTGTTGTTCATCATGTTGAGTTCTCAACCTAGGTACACATAATTGCTGCATTCAGAGATGTTGGTTCTGTTGAGAGTGAACAGGGCCTCTGGAACTAGGTCATTTTTCATGAACATTGTTTTGTTGAGATTCAGCTGTAGACCTATCTTTCCACATTCTCGGTCGAAGTCTGCCTGAATTTGTGTCGCCTGGCTAATGTTTGGTGTTATTAGAACAATGTCATCAGCAAAGTGGAGGTGGTGTAGTTGCAGACTGTCTATCTTCACTCCCATTCCTTCCCATTCTAATTGTCACATGACGTTCTCGAGGGTGGCTCTGAAGAGTTTTGGCGAAATGGGGATCACCCTGTTGAACCCCTCTTTTGACATCAATGACCACTTCCCTGTAGAATGGTGAGATCCTGGTGGTGAATCCGTAATACAGCTCACGAAGGATCTTGATGTATTTGTATTGGTTTGATGCCCGGTTTGTCTAGGACTTCAATGACCGCTTGGGTCTCCACAGAATCAAAGGCTTCTTCTTTAAATCAATGAACGTGAGACAGAGCAGCATCTTGTACTCCCTACAAACCTCAATGAGCTTGGTTACCCTGTGGATATGGTCGATTGTGCTGAATCCTTTTCAGAAACCAGTTTGCTCTCATGGTTTTCCCTTCATCTAATATTCTGCCAATCCTGTTCAGGATTACTCGAGTGAACAACTTGTAGTTGATAGATAACAGGCAGATTGTGGTATAGTTGCCAATGTTGTGGATGTCTCCCTTCTTGAACAGTAGAACTGTCCTGCTGGTTTTCCACTGGGAGGGCACCTTGCATTCAGACAGGTAGCGTGTGAAGAGCCAAGCCAGTGTGTTCATGAGTAGTGATGGCAGATTCTTCAGGTGTTTGGGTCTGACTTTGTCTGGGCTGGGTGCTGTTCACTTCTTTACCAACGAAATGGCATGTTGGATTTCAGAAGGGAGAATGTTGGGAACGACATATCCATCCTTCAGAATTTGGTATGTGGGCAGGTGGACTTGGCTATCAAAGAGATCTGAGTAGAAGTCATGGATAATCTTCTCCATTGCCCTTCTGGAAGATGTGATAGATCCATCAGGACGTCGGAGGGTAGTCATCTTGGTCTTATAGTTGGCAAAAGGACAGGCGGGGAGTTGCAAATGCTTTTCCCGGTTTCTGCTGCATCGGCCAGTATTTCTGCTCTTCTCTCTTTGAGGTCTTTCTTTATTGTTTCTCTGCACTGCTTTGCGAGCTTGGACGTTAGCATTTGGTTGCCTGAGGCTCGTGCCTTGCCATATTGGCGAATGAGCTTGAGAGTTTTTGATGACAGGTGTCCTTTTGTGGCTTTCTCTCTCTGGAGTTCTTCGCACAATCATGGAGGTGCTGAACCAGTAGGTTGTATTCTTCATCGATGTCGTCAATGATGGCATCTTCCCATGTTACTGCAATGGTGCCAAAGAGTTCCCAGTTGGTGGTCGTTCTGGGAATTCTCTTCTTAAACTTTGCAGCCTTTTCTCCCCGTTGAGTGAAATAGAATTTTGCATGAAGGAGACGGTGGTCCGATCCTATATCAGTGACATTTCCTTTATTAGAATGAGACTACATTTAACACAAACATCTATAATTTAGAATCAGAATCGACATGGCTAACAAACTAGGGGTATATAAAGCTGTGTGTGTGTTTGCACTGAACAGCATCAAAATAAAACTTTTCAACAAAACGTACCACCTAATGAAACTGATCTAAAATTACCCAGCGTCCAATGGACTTTAAAGCAAAGCATCCTAAAATTATTTGGATGTGCTTCTGTGATGCCACTCTCCCGCTCATCCATTATTTTGGGTGATGTCTTCTCTTCATGCTTTCTAAGATGCAATAAATATTATCACCTCAAAGAGGACATTCAAGGAATAAGGAAATTTAAAGTCTTCATCAAGAAGGGAATAAAATGCTTATAAATATGATCCTTACACTAACTTTAGCTTACATACTGTCAAGTTTCAGCTGTGTGGGTGAAAACTGTATCAGGTACAGTTTTCAGGCACAGAACCAGTCCAGAGGCCCTAAGTTGTTCTTTTATTATTTCTCCTGCTTGTTTCCTTCTCTCTTCAAGACTCCTTAACTGTGTGACTGACTGACAGTATCAGGTACAGAACCAGTCCAGAGGCTCTGAACTCCCTTCAAGACCCCTCTTCTAGCTATCTCCAAACACTGCCATTGGGAAGCGCTGGCTTTCTCCTCCTCTAACTTCCTATCCTGCCGGGCAGAGAACCCAGTCTCAACGGACTGACTTAACTGTTTTTCCCAACGGTATATCTATCCCCTTAATTATATATTGGCTATTTTTTGACTATCAAAGGCCATCCCTTTAACTCTTAAAGGGACCCCAAAATATAACATTACAAAACAATTTTTGGCAATGGCACTGTATCTGGTTAATATTGTATCACCATCTTTTTGAGAGAGTAAATTTCTAATAAAAGGTATTTCTGTGCACCACAATCAACAAGGATGTAAGAGAGAAAGTTTCTACATTGAAGGTATGTTGTGATGAAGAAAATGAGGCCATGAGTGAGCACCAGAGGAATTATTTGAGCCAGAATCTCTGATCCCAATTCGACAGTCTTTCCCTGCGGATCACCACCCTAAGAAAACAACTCACAGGTATGTGTCTTTTGTTGCCTTCCTTATTCTACTTATCTTTATATATCAATGGCATGGATTTGAATTAAAGCCACCTAAAAAAGCAGACCTTGACCATTATGAGAGAGAGGTTTCAGGGATCTCAGTTTTGGTCTGTAAGGCTATCATTCTAGTTTTTTTTCCAGATTTTGGGGGCATATCCAGCAAGGAGCTCTCAGGGTGGTGGCCACATGCAAGGCAAATGCCTTTATCTCCTGGACTCTTTTGCTTACCCCATTTACCAATATTTTATACTTCAGTGCAAATGTTTTTAAGTTTTTTAAAAAATATTTTATTATATCACCGTGATTATACAATTACAAAGATTATACAATTACAAAGATGTTCATAAGATGTTCATGATTGGATTTCAGTCATACAGTGTTCCAGCACCCATCCTTCCACCAGTGCACATTTCCCACCACCAATGTCTCCGATTCCCTCCCCCTCCCTAGCCTGCCTCTATGGCAGTTTATTTCTTTCTCTCTCTCTCTCTCTCTCTCTCTCTTTCTCTTTTCCTTCTCTTCCACATTGTGGATTACAATACATACATTAAGAGGTTGTCATGTGTATCTTTTGCCTGTATTTAATGCTCAGTTCTAGGTTGGTATTAGCACTTTCGACAATTATTAGCACAGTGTTCCATTCTCTGTCTTACCTAACCTCTGACTCCTACATGTTTGTGATAATTTCCACATTTGATGAGACCTCCTGCTCCATGTTTTGGATATTGGTATCATAATATGTGTTTTTTTTTGTGTGTGTTTGGTGCCGCTCTAGCAAATAGATATTACGGGAAGATCGTGATCATGATCGTGAATATGTGTATATGTATATGTATATATATATATTTATGTCATGAAAATAAATGCAGTCATTTTATATCTGTCTCTCTCCTTCTGGCTATTAAGTTTTCTGCTTTGCTTTGTTTTATATTTTTGAGTCCCATTTGGTGATGTTCAGGGGTTTCTCCTGAATCTAGCACTCAGAAACTTAGCGGGACCATATGGGATGCCAGGAATCTAACCTGGGCTAGCTGCATGCAAAGCAAATGCCCTGCCCACTGTAGTACAGTTCCAGCCTCTTTATTAAGTTTTCCAGCTATGATGCTACCTTCTCACATTCACTACTGAAATACCAATATCTCCCCATTCCACTCTCCGTAGAATTTGTCCATCTTCTCTTTCCACCTCCATCCACCCTCTGTGACCTCTGTGTTCATATTCTTTAGTATTCGTTTTCATTGGTTATGATTTATTCTCTTGCTTTGTTTCTTTAACATATTGCATTTTCTGAGATGGATGTTTCAACACACTATGTTCACAAAGACTTGTACTTGAAACAAGTCTGAAATTGAAGTTTTAAAATGATGGCTGTGAAAATTGGGGCTTATAAAAATGCTGACCTAACTACTATCAGACCAACACTTGGCACATGCAATAAAAGAGAAACAATAAAATCACAAAACACTTTCAAGAGAGAAAGCAGTGGCACCCTGAGCGTATAACTGAAATATAATCATATCCACTATCTTTGGAGTTTTCTAAACTTAGTTATATTTTCTCCACATCTCAATTGGCTCATTTAACTTTTATTATAAAGGAGCAGGTAGTACTCAGGGGCAGTTCCTGGTTCTGTCCTCTAAGTTAGGGGAAGTCAGGGGTCGTACCCAGAGGTTCTTGGAGGTTATGTGGTTTTGGAATGAAAGCCACACATTCAATCCATTGAGCTGTATCTCTCTGATCTTCAGTTTTACAATTTTATAAAGACTATTGTCTTAAGTAAGGAAGGTTTTGAGCAGAGATATGCACATAGGAAGAATTCCAGGGGAGAGGTAGAGATTAGAGAAGACTTTTTAAGCCTAGGACCTCAAGGATTGCAAACAAACAAGACTCAGGAGAAAGACAGAGCAAATATCACTCAGATCCTTCAGAGGAATCAACTCTGCTGACACTTTGGCATTAGACTTTCAATTGTGAGATGATAAATTGTTATAGCTTATGCCATCTAGTCTGTGATATTTCATTAAGGTATCCCTAGTAAACAAATGCACTCTATAAGTCTGAGCCTGTCTCTTAGTTTCAATACATTTGGGATCATGTAGTATAGTAATAGTCTAGCCTGTAAGATTATGGTGAGTGGAAGGGCATGAACCACATGGTATGAGTGAATCCTTATGTTTGCCACCTGCTAACTGTAAGCTAAGTGAGTGCAGGACCATAGTGGAAGTCTATTCCCAGAAGATGTTCAAGCAGTGTTCGAGTAATATTAGTTCAATGAGGAAATGAGTTCCCTCCTGAGGAAAATTAGGAAAATATCTAGGACTCAGCAAAAATTATGAATGCATTATTCTGTACCAGGCATGTAATTCTATGTTCTTAATCCACACAATTTAAATCAAAGTTCCCTAAAAGTACAAATTTAGGGTTGTTTGATTACCTTCATTTTGCTAAAGAAGAACCAATGACAAAAATAAGTTAAGTGACTTGTCAAGAGTTATGCTACCAGCAAGCTGAGCTTGGGACCCAGGTAACCTAGTTTCAAACACTGGCATCGTACCCCTATGCTGCCTTTGATGGTTTCTGTGGTTGTTCTACAAATATTAGTTTATTCTCTTCTTTCTGTCCCTCCATAGCTTGTTCTTAACCATTGTGATGGCTCTGTGGTATGTGAAATTGGCTGAGTTGAACTGTAGACACAGTCAAATGCCTTTACTTGCATGTTTCCAGATAGAAGGGACTTTCAGAAAGACTCTCTCATGAGAGCTGGTGACTAGAAGTAACAGGGTAGTCTTTTACACTAACATACACTGTCCCTCAGCTGTTACATCAAACCCAGTCTTGATGCTACTATAAAGATATTTGAGGATGTAATTAATTGAGTAATCATCTAAAAATTGAGTATCCTGTGTGGATCTGACTTATTCTCATTTATTTCTCCTTGTTTGACGGCAAAGACCAAGAATAGAAGAGTTACCTGTGTCTGGCTAGAGCCCATATCCACCCCACTATGTATCTTCCTCTCACCAAATCCCTGATGCCTCAATCCCAAGAACATATCAACTCAATCATGAGCATATTCATGTAAAGCATGCAGGGGCAGGGGCAGAGTCAAGTTTCAGATACATGTGACTGAGAAGGGAGAATCAGGGACCAGAGAAAAGGAGAATGCGAAGGTCAGAGGTGAAAGTCAAAGATAATGATGGGATTGGAAAGAGGTGAGGGGCTCAGGAACTTAACCCCTGGTACCACACATGGTCCTCTGAGCATCATTGGGAGTAATCCCTGTCTCTGGTTACTGAATCAGGAGTAAGTTCTGAGCACTGCTGGGTGAGACCCCAAGACAAAAATACAACTAAAAATGATAAATCTTTTCTAATAAAAGGCAAGGATGTGGCCCAAGGGAATGGTATGCAATGGCATTGGTGGAGAGAAGTGGTCACTGTGGAGGAGAGCAGAGTACTGAAAGGAGGCCTAAAAGTGCCTGTTATTAGAGAGGCAGCTGGGGAACAACTGAGGACATTGGTGGATGGAAGTAGACACTGGTGAGGGATTGGCCTTGAAACACTGTATGCCTGAAACAATCATGAATAACTGCAACTCACAGTGACTTAATAAAAAATTTAGAGATAAAAGTAAAAAATAAAAGACAAGGGTGTGTCAACTAGTACAGCCTTTTTGGAAAACTATATGAACATTCCTCCAAAGACTAGAAGTTGAACTCCCATTTGACCCAGCCATACCACTCCTGGGAATATACCCTGGGAAGCCTAAAACACACAGCGGAAACACCATCCCCACTTTTATGTTCATAGCAACACTATTCACAGCAGCCAGAATCTGGAAACAACCAGAGTGCCTGAGAACTGATGACTGGATAAAGAAACTTTGGTACATCTACACAATGGAATACTATGCAGCTGTTAGGAAAACGAAGTCATGAAATTTGCCTATATATGGATGGACATGGAGAGGTTCATGTTGAGTGTAACCTAGCCAGAAGGAAAAATAGAATGACTGCATTTACTTGCATGACAAAAATATATAGATACATGTGTATATATATATGTATATGTATATATTCATATTATGATGCCAATATCCAAGGTCAGACAAAACATGGATCAGGAGGTCTTTTCAAAAGTGGAATCTACCATAAGCGCCTGGGAGTCAGAGGTTGAGTGGGACAGAGAAGGGAACAGTGTGCTAACAATTGTTGTAAGTGATAATACCAGCCTAGAACTGAGTATTGAATACAGGCAAAAAGATACACATTATAACCTCCAATTATATGTATCACAATCCACAGTGTGTAAGAGAAGGAAGAGAGAGGGAGAGCTAGAAAGAGAAAGAGAAAAGAGATAAGGAACTCACCTTAGAGGCAGGCTAGGGGAGAGGGGAGGGAATCGGGGACAATGGTGATGGGAAATGGGATCTGGTGGAGGGATGGGTGCTGGAACACTGTATGACCAAAACCCGGACATAAATATCTTTGTAATTGTATATCTCATGGTGGTATGAAAAACATTAAAAAAAATACAAGGGTGTGACTAAAAGATAATAGAAGTAATAAGAATAATATATGAATAAGTAAAATTAATCTCTGCATGGACAAATGCATAAAACGCACAAAAGCAAAAAAGCATCGAATATGTCATTACTTTTATTTTCCAGAGAAACTGTTAGTATCTTTATATATTTCTTCCAGAAGTTCCCAGATATATCAAATACAAATTTGATAGCATGTTGTGAAAACTGATTTACATAGATGACTTTTTACTCAGTGATCTACTATGAGAATTTTCTGCCATATCATTAAATGCTCTTCAAAGCATTAAGTTGAGGAATTATGCAAAAGAGAGATTCTATTAACCCTTGCTAGGAAGTTTATGGAATTGAGCATTGGGAATTGCCTGGAGAGCTATTCTAAGCCAGATTAATCGAGGAACAATTCACAGAATATATTTCATTCTTGGCAAGTGTACAGTGTGATGAGCTTGACAAATATACACATATCATATAATACTACCATAAGCAAGATATATGTCTATATATTTCAACCACCACAAAAAAAGTTCCTTGGTGACATCACCTTCTGTAATGGCCTCTTTTCCCACTGTCTTCCTGGCATCCAGGGGGCCTGTTCTCAGTTTTGCCTTTTCCAGGAAGCCTCTACATGGAGATCTACAGCATTTCATGTTGGTGTTGTGTGGCTGTCCGTGGGCTCTTCAACATGGTGCCTGGATTGCTGAGTGTATCCCATTGGCTGGGAGAGAGCAATTTGCTTTTCATTAAATAGTTGGCAGATTTAGGGGCTGACTTCAACTTTCGGTGACTGTGACCAAAGTTGCTGCAACATTCTGAAAGTTTTTGCTTGTTTTATTTCATTTTGGCAATTGCATCATAATTTTGTTGGTCCTTCATTTGTTGCACACACACACATATATATACACACATGTATGTGTATATGCACATACAAAGACACACACGGACATAACACACACACATATATACACACACCTTTGATCATTATATAATTTTATTCCTCTCTTTTATAACCTTTTTAAATGTGAAGTCTGTGGTATCTGGTATAAATATTGTCATCCTGCCATTTGAAGTAGCCGTTTGTCTATCAGATTGTTTTCCAGTCTTTAACTTTGAACTTATGTTTGCCATGATTGGCCAGGTGTGTTACTTGGAAGTAGTAGAAGGGTTCCGTTTCCTGATCTGTCTGGCAACTCTCTGCCTTTGTTGTTGTCACTTTCACTCTTTGCATGCGGTTTCTTTATTTACAAACTTCCTTTTGATTTTCTTAAGTTTCTCCAAGTGCAGCTCTTGGTTTCATTGATTAGCTTTATGTTTTCATTCTTGATTTAGACTTGTATTCTTTTTGGGGGGGAGGATATTTGGGCCACATCCAATAGTGCTCAGGACTTACCTCTGGTTCTAATTCTGTGCTCAGGGATCACTCCTGGCAGTTCTCAGGAGACCATATGCAGTTAAAGGGATCAAACTGCAGTCAAACTGGGGTTAGCCACTTGCAAGGTCACATCACTTCTGTACTGTCTCTTTGGCCCATGTGCTTTTAGGTTTTTTCAACCTATTACTAGTTCCTACTACTAGTCACCTACTACTAGTTTCTTTTGTTACACTGGCAATGCTCAGGGGTTATTCCTGGAGAAACATAGGAAGAGAAGTTGCAAAGCAGGAGGAAGAGGAGGGAGGAGAAGGAGAAGGAGAAGAAGATAAAAATGAAGGAGAAGAAAATGAAGAAGAAGCAGAAGAAACAGAAGCAGAAGCAGAAGCAGAAGAAGAAGAAGAAGAAGAGGAAGAGGAAGGAGGAGGAGGAGAAGGAGGAGGAGGAGGACTAGGAGGGAGGAGAAGAGAAGAAGAAGAAAAAGCAGAAGGAGAGAGGAGGAGGAGAAGAAGAAGAAGCAGAAGGAGGAGAAAGAGAAAAAGAAGAAGAGGAAGAAGAAGAGGAAGAAGAAAAGAAGAAGAAGCAGAAGGAGAAGGAGAAAGAGAAGTAGAAGGAGGAGGAGGAGAAGAAGAAGAAGAAGAAGAAGAAAAAGAGAGAAGAAGAGAGAAGAAGAAGAAGAAAAGAAGATGAAGAAGAGGAAGAAGAAGAAGAGGAAGAAGAGGAAGAAGAAGAAAAAGAAGATGAAGAAGAGGAAGAAGAAGAAGAAGAAGAAGAAGAAGAACAAGAACAAGAACAAGAAGCAGAAGGAGAAGGAGAAAGAGAAGTAGAAGGAGGAGGGAGGAGGAGGAGGAGGAGGAGAAGAAGAAGAAGAGGAATAAGAGGAAGAAGAAGAAAAAGAAGATGATGAAGAAGAAGAAGATGAAGAAGAGAGAAGAGGAAGAAGAAGAAGAAGAAGAAGAAGAAGAAGAAGAAGAAGAAGAAGAAGAAGAAGAAGAAGAAGAGAAGAAGAAGAAGAAGAACAAGAACAAGAACAAAGCAAGAACAAGAACAAGAACAAGAACAACAAGAACAAGAACAAGAACAAGAACAAGAACAAGGAGGTGGGGGATGGTGATAGGAGAGAATCTGGGGACATTGGTGGTGGGAAATGTATACTGGTGAAGGGTGTGTATTGTTACATTGTATGACTGAAACCAATCACAAAAACTTTGTAATTGTGTATCTCAAGGTGCATCATTTCATGGTGAGGCAATAAAATGATTTCAAATTAAACAAACAAAAATTTTCCTCTGTGATCTTCTTTAGCTGTGTATCTCAGATTTTGATCCTTTGTTTTTATAAATTCCATTAAAATATTTTTCAGTATTCCTGTGAATTTCCTTTTAGAACCAAAGATTATTTAGGTTTGTTAATATAAATCTTTTAGAGATTTTTTAGGTACATGTCTGTTATTAATTTGTAGTGTAATCTATTGTGGTTAGGGAACAGAACTTTTATATGATTTTAATTTTTTAAAAAATTGTTGAGGCTTGTTTTATGACTCAGAATATGGTCTATTTTGGCGAATGTTTCATAAGCACATCAAGTGAAGTGTATTCAGCTGTTGTTGGTTAAAATGCTCTCTAAATGTCAATTAGCTCTATTTCTTTAATAGCATTGGCCATTACAATCTTACTGATTTTCTGTCTACTGTTCTATCAATTATTAAGAGAGGTGTGTCAAAATCTGTAATTACTTTTGTATATTTTTATATCTCTCCTTTTGTTTAATCAGTCTATACTTCAAGGTATTTTGAAATTCTCTTAAGTGCAAGCACATGTAGAATTGTTATGTCTTTTTGATGTAGTGGCCTCTTTATCATTATGTAATGTCTGTCTTTATCCCTGGTAATATTGGTTTTTTTTTTGAATTTACTTTGAAATGTAATCATCTACTCAGAGTAGTTATTATATAGATTATGTTTGTCCATTTTTTTACTTTTTTGTTTTGTTTTCTTAAGGGGGCACACCCAGTGGTGCTTGGGGCTTACTCCTGACTCTAGGCTCAGGAATCACTCCTGGAAGGCCTCAGGGGACCATATGTGGGTGCCTGGGTCAACCATATGCAAGACAAAGCCTTTCCTGCTCTATCTCTCTGGGACCTTGAGGCTGTCCTATTTTTAACTTGTACGTTTTATAGATGGCATAAATTGTTTTGCAATTGACTCTGAAACGCTTGTCCTTGCTGGCTGACTTTCAGCTGCACTTATATCACTAAAGGCTCCCTCCCTCCCTCCCCTCCTTCTCTCCCTCCCTCATCCCTCCCTCCCTCCCCTCCCTCTCTCTCTCTCTCTCTCTCTCTCTCTGCTCCCTTGCCCTTAACTTTTATCATGAGAATTGTCTAGAAGTCAGTGTAATAAATGTGTCTGAAAATGAGTATAAACTCACCTTGCTTCTTTATTCCAAACTTACATGCTGACCCAGGTGAGTTTTAAACAAATGTCAACATTTAGCTAGACCTCTAGTCAATTGACAACTATCATTTCTTTACTCTGCCAAAAGTAAAGTTGACACTTGCGTCTCATCTTGTCTCACAGGGCTTGTCTCTCTTTTGGTGACAATTAGGAAATTCAGCTTTCCTGGTAGTCTTGAAATCTAAGCTTCTTAATAAAGCCAAGAAGAGTTAGGACTTCAAGGGGCCAGGGAGATAGTACCTTGCTTGCCTTGTATGTTTCTGGCCCACATTTGATCCCTGGCACTGTGTATGGTCTTTCCACCTCCCAAGGCCTTCTGGTTGTGATCCCTGAACACAGAATCAGGAGTAAGCCCCAAGTACTGCTGGGTATGGCCCCCAAAGACAAAAAACCAAATAACTAGGATTTGAGGATAATCTGCCATGATCTCTCTGTTGGGGACTATGTTCTCCTGAGACTTTCTGCATTTTGAGTGGAAGCAAAAGCTTCATAGAAGGTTTAAAGTGTGATAAGATCTGATTTATATTTTTTAAAAATACAATGCAGCTTTTTCTGGCTGCATTGTGGATTTGAGCAGGGTAAGCAAGGAACTGGGAGACCCCTGAGGAACTGACCAGGCAAATTAGTCCAGAGAGAATGGTGGCCTGAGCCAGGGTGATGTCAAAGGAGAAAGAGAGGCTTGGTTCATATTTCTGAAGCTCATTAAGAAGACCTAATGGTAGGCAGGGGATCAGAGGGAGGAAACAGGAGGACCAGAGGAGAACTCCCAGGCTTGGAGTAGTGAAGTGAATGCAGTGTCACTTGCTGATAGGGAAAACAGATCTGGAGGAAGACCAGGGTCCTACGCCAGGTAGGTGATAGCCTATATCAATTGGGGGTAGTTAATCATTTGTGGGATATTCAGATCCAAAGCTCAGCGTATGGCCTGACAAATTACCTTTGAATGTTCATCATGGAGAGATGCTTTGAAAAGCCTTAACATGGGATTACTGAGGGAACTGTCTGGGTAGAAGAGACTGCACATTTGATGTAGAATGGAGGAGGGAAATGAAAAGGAAACTGACAAGCAGTGGCCAAGGACACAGAGGGAAGAGCTGACTATCCCTTAACAGAAGACTTTAATGAGGTTTTGATGGGAATCTCTAAGTACAAAACTCTCATTCAAGAGAAAGAGAAATTTAGTTTTTCAAGGGGAAACTTGAGACAATAAAATTTGTCTAACCTTATTGGTTATTGTTTGAGTTAACCTGCCAACTACCTTTGGATCTTGGGCTCGTCTTCCATTGATTCCAGGCAGAGATCTGACACACTGTGGGTCAAGCACAGGGAACTTTCTCTTTCCTAGACCAACTTCAGAAGTCTAGTGGCATCTTCTTTATCTATCTATCTATCTATCTATCTATCTATCTATCTATCTATCTATCTATCTATCTATCTATCTATCTATCTATCTATCTATCTATCTATCTATCTATCTATCTATCTATCTATCTATCTATCTATCTATCTATCTATCTATCTATCTATCTATCTATCTATCTATCTATCCTATCTATCTATCATCCATCCATCCATCCATCCATCCATCCATCCATCCATCCATCCATCCATCCATCCATCCATCCATCCATCCATCCATCCATCCAATCCATCCATCTATCTATCTATCTATCTATCTATCTATCTGTCTATCTATCTATCATCTCTGTCTATCTATCTGTCTATCTGTCTATCTGTCGTCTGTCTGTCTGTCTGTCTCTGTCTATCTGTCTATCTGTCTATCTCATCTGTCTGTCTGTCTGTCTGTCTGTCTCTGTCTGTCTCTGTCTGTCTGTCTATCTGTCTATCTGTCTGTCCGTCTGTTTATCTGTCTGTCTGTCTGCCTGTCTATCTGTCTATCTGTCTGTCTATTTATTTATATTCTGTTTTGGCCACACCTGGTAATTCACACTCTTGGCTGTGTACTCAGGAATCACTCCTGGTGGTGCTCAAGGGAACCAAGATGGGATTTAGGGATTGAACCCAGGTAAGCCACATTCATGGGCAAATGCCTTACCAGCTGTACTATCATTCCAGCCCCTCTGGTTAGTTTGTGGAAGAAACTTTGCTCTGAGTCCCACAAAGCAGGACCAGCTCTTCCCTGGAGCTGAGTTCCGTGGCATCTCAGAGCTACATACAGGAACATCTTACCAGCATGTTATTATGCTTTCCAGCACATGCTCCCCTGGAAATATTTGCCTCTCCTTTTCCCTCCAGGGCAGATGCTGCTGCTCTGATGGGTCCTGGCTGCCGCTCATAGACTTTTCCCTTTGGTCTTTCCATGTGTTATTGTGAAATCCACTGGTTCCTCTGAGGAGACATGCTCTATTGAGTAAGAGAAATGTAGCTAAAGGAACATTCTCATGAAGCTGATTAGATGCTTTTATTGGTAGTGATGTTTCTACTTTGAGAATGTGCTGTTTTGTTTTAAAAATAAATCATAGAGCTAGCATTTCTTTCATTTGGCCTCTGAAGGCAGATAAAGTTACACAATGTAGCAGAATTTACAAAGCAAAAACGTTAGTGTGAGTTTGGATTGTTGATTTAGGCAGTTGAGAACAATATGACATCCCTCCTAATTCTGGTTGAATGATGAGACAAGCCTGTCCAAGGAGGGAGTTTAGTCTGGGAGTGAGGAACACTGTCTATTCTACTCTGTTTCCTAGCAACCGTGAAAGGCCGCTCTTTCAACTGC